>CAJUYI010001507.1:52721-87736 GCA_910591695.1 Galerucella pusilla
TTTTCTCTATTAAAGGAAAAATGTTAATTCATGGAAGGAAATTACCTCACGTTAATTAAAAGTTAGCTAAGCAGATACAGGAGCCGTATATAGAGTTTATTTTAGTTTTATTTTTAAATGTATGCCTTACCTTCATTTCTTTAGATATGTCTCTTCGTTTTCACCATCGAGTTTCATTTCAAGAAAAATTAGAAAAATTAATGACTAAATTAATAAGAAACAATCACTTCTCAGGCTATATGCCCCAATTGACATTGAATTACACTTCTAAGTTGGACGGGGCTGGTATTTTCATTAAGAATGTCCAATCTCTGAACTGTAGACTCTGCTCAACATGCCTTATGCAAATATGGCTAGTTTCCGAGATACGGGGTGTTCAAAGTTCAAATTTAAATTTTGATTTTACGTTTTTTGGCATGAGGAATCATAATTTGCACTCTAATTTAACATTGCTAATAGAGGGCGCTTGTTACACTTGTTTGTGTTAATTAAATCAAAGTAAACTCATTTGGGCTAAACTTACAACTACAATAATGAAAAAATATTAAAAAGTGTTAAATTCTACCAAAAAAGTTACTCTTCTTTGGTTCGTGTAACTCAATCGGTTATCGAGTTATTTGCTTCTGAAAAGTTCAATAAATTTTAATTTTTTCATAAAAAACTTTATTATTCCTTAAATATGTAACAATAACAAATTTGTAAACAAAAATAAAAAATATCAAGGCCAATGCTCAAAATGCCCACCATTTACTTCAATACACTTTATGATCCGCTTTCGTAAAAATCTCTTAATATCAAATCGTCCCCTTGGGGCAGAACTATCCCATGTCCAAAATTCTCAATTTTCGGTTTTTCTATTTTAAGTGTACTTCAAGGGCTGCTCTTTCTAGTGCAGAAATATTTCATGTCCAAGCCGACGGGAAGATCCGAAAAATGCCGATTGTTGAAAAAGATTATGTCCTTACATAGATTTCATCTTGACGCAGAACTAGTTCAACTGCCACAAGGTGCTTTTCGTTGGTCGGCACGAATAAAATTTTGGACATCGACTAGTTCTGTCTTGTTAAGTGCCATTCGCAATTGACTTTTTATGGACATAGAATACTTCTGATTCACTTTTGTCAGTACATAGTATCATTTATTGTGGACATAGAATACTTCTGATTCACTTTTGTCAGTACATAGTATCATTTATTGTGGATATAGAATAGTTCTGATTTGCATTTTCTCACGAAAATTTCCAATGTCAGAGTTTTATTATTCACATTGAAAAATGTTTGAGATTAATTTGGATATTAAATTAAACAAGAATAACAAAATACTCTCATGTATTTCATTTTATTCATTAGAACAGACTTATTCCATGTCCAAAAAAAAACACGGAAAAATATTATATGTTTGGACATGAAATAGGCGACTTTACCTATAAGTATTCTATGTCCAATTTTTCTTTTTATACGCATCTTTGGCAAATATGAACTGAATTGATGAAAAAGAAGAGAAATCAAAGTATTTCATCACAATATTAGGACACAAAATATTTATTAGATTGACTGGAAAACAAAAAAAACCTCTCCTGTAAAATTTAAAATTTGTGACATGGAATAGTTCTGCTCTAAGGGGACGAAATAATCCTTGTCTATTATTTTTAATTACATCCGCGGCTTCTTCTATTTTCCGTCGCAGTTGTGGAAGAGAAGTAATTTTTTCTTTGTAAACTAATGCCTTCATTTGCGACCAAATTGAAAAATCCAAAGGATTGAAATCAGGGCCTCTTGGTGGCCAAGCAAACTCACTTCCACGACCAATCCATCGATGCGGAAACTGTTCGTTTAAGTATTGACGAAAGCTGTAAAGAATAATGTGGTGGTGCTCCGTAGTGCAAAAACCACATATTTTGTCTCAAAGCGAGAGTTATATCATCTAGTAATTCGTGTAAATGTGTAAATGAAGAAAATCTGAATAAAGAGGTCCATTTAAATTGGTTGGCAGTTCAAAAGGACCTATTAAATACCCACATATTACACCACACCAAATGTTAACCTTAAACTCGTTCTGAAAATGTGTTTCCCTCATAGCATGTGGATTTTCAGAATCCCACAAATGATTATTTTTATATTTAAATATTCCTCGTCTGGTAAATGTTGCCTCATCAGTAAAAAAAATTGTATCCAGAAACGGCGGGAGTAATTTCGGCCGGTAATCCCTTGGCCTACCTGCATAAATCAAGGGGTACCATTTATGACAGGGGTAATTTCGGCCGAGGGGTTGATGTTTACGATGAGATTAAAATATTGGTAATTACGCTTAATAGTTTCTGTAAAATATTAATTGTGTATAAAGATAAAAACTGCGAGGAAAGCAAATGGCTTACTCATACTTTTGGGCTAACTTATTTAGACCCCTCTGAAGTTGAAGATTGTTTCATATTTGATCTCATGTCATACAAACCGGACCATAAACTTATAGATAAATACGCAGACTATTTATTAGAAAACTACATAGCGCCAGAATCTCATTTTCCACCAAATATATGGGCATATGAATACCCATCAATTAAAAGAACCACAAATGCCTGCGAATCATTCCATTCGCACTTTAATTCTAGTTTTTATTCAAGTCACCCTTCTATATTTATTTTTATAGAAAAATTAAAAGATTGTCAGATCGATGCATATTTAAAAATAAAAAATTTAAATATTCCAGCAAAAATTAAAGACAAACAAGTAAAAAACAAACTAAAATTTATCGAAAACATGGTAAATATGCTTCGATCTGACAATATTTTTAGAATTAATTTCGTTAAATCTGTAACACATCAAAACGTTTTTTAAAAATTTAAAGTTTACCTAAGTTATAGAAATAAAATGATGTAATAATTTCATTGAAATAAAGAAATATTTTAATATAAAGCATTCTGTTATTTTATTTGATTTGCGGCCGAAAATACCTATGAGATAAGGAAGCAACTTAAAACCTCCGGCCGAATTTACCTACCGGCTTTTAGTACCTGCCATTTTTCCGGCCGAAATTACATCCGCCCTCCAGAAAATCTGGGTTAACATTTTGTTTATCTTGCAAAAAATGGGCAAATTGTAGACGCTTAGGTAAATCTTGAGGTAATAAATTCTGAACAGGAGTGTAATGATATGGATGCAATTTTTCCCTCTTCAGTATTCTAAAAATAGATGATTGGCTTATACCTGTTTGCAGACTTAATCGGCGAGTACTGATATCTGGATTCTCCGTAACACAAATTAAAATTTCATCTTCTTCATCGGCAGTGATTTTTTTGTAGCACCGTGCTCAGTTTTAGAGCGTAAAGACCCCGTTTCACCTGAGCGGTTGTAAAGATTTCGGTACAGTTTGTAATTGGGTTGCCTTCGATTTGGGTATAATTGTGAATATCTTCGAGCCGCAGCTGGACCACTATAATTTGACAGAGCAAACACACAAATCATATCGCGCATCTCATTATTGGAAAAATCGTTATGCCTAGGCATTATTTGATAAATAACTATCACACTTGTTAATTACTAAATTGTTAATAAATGGTATACTAATGTCAAACATTGTCGACACAAGCCTATTTGAAAAGAAAACGAAAAATTAAACCACGGCTTAATTCACGAATGTGATTTTAATATTAGGAGATCTTTACGAAAGCGTATTATAAAGTGTATTGAAGTAAATGGTGGACATTTTGAGCATTTGCTTTGAAGTTTTTTATTTTTGTTTACAAATTTGTTATTGTTACATATTTGAGGAATAATAAAAGTTTTTCATGAAAAAATTAAAATTTATTGAACTTTTTAGAAGCAAATAACTCGATAACCGATTGAGTTACACGAATCAAAGAAGAGTAACTTTTTTTTTGTAGAATTTAGCGTTTTTTAATATTTTTTTATTATTTTAGTTGTAAGTTTAGCCCAAAAAAGTTTACTTTGATTTAATTAACACAAACAAGTGTTTTGATCCTGAATTATAATTCGCGCCTCATCAGTACAGGGTAGATATAAAAATACGCCAAAAATTGCTAAACGCATAAATAAATTAGAGCAATCAATTCCAAGATCTTGAATGGACCGTTAAATTTTCCTGTATGCTTCACATTTTTATACCCTCACAAATCCCAACGGCTGGTGTAATATTTTTATAAGCTTTTCCAGACTGTTAAAACATTCTTCTCTTGCTTGCTTGCGAGGAAAAATTATGTCTTAATTTTTCACGAAATTATTTTTTATTATTTTCTCCGTGGTACTCAAAGTGTGGGAAAATGAGAGGAAAAGATTTTTGTTTGCTCGTGAGTATATTAGAGCCAAGAAAAATAATCAAAATTTTCGTTTGTAATATTTATTTTGACGTATATAAAGGGATAAGTTAAACTTGAATTGATTAAATATAAAGCAGTGTCTACCACCCTTTAGATCCCTTTCTTTGTTTTTTTTGTTATCTCGCTGGTTCCGACATACTTTTCAGCAATTGGGACATTTGAATGGGTTTTCGGTCCCTCCTAAAAGGATTACATCTTAAATAATTTACTGGCAGGATACTATCCGGGACTTCTCAGCGCTCTTTAACTTTCTGTCTTTTTGTCTTTACACGCAATTTTCTAGGTTATATGTTTGAGATTGTCTATTTGAAATTGCTTCTCCGGCTTGCTTTGTTTGTTACATACAACATTAAATCTTACTTTATTCCAGTCACATACTCTCCTGATAATCCTTCACAAAAATTAAAAAAAAAAAAACGCTTTATAATATAATATTTTGAATTACACAAAGAATGCTTGATAATCTTTTAACGTGGAAAGGAGGAATGCTATTAGGCTTTAAGGGTCAATTCTAAAAGAAGTGGTTAAAAATTAACGGTACGCCGTTAAATTTGACAAAGTTTCTGCTATTATGAATGTTTCAATCTATACATAATCAAGATTATGATTCAAATTTCAACATGTATGGTATCCAATAAAGAGTTTTCCGTTAATACTTTAAAGCTTATTATGCATACAGACTAGCAAAAATGGGTTAGCAGATTGTCTTATTTTTAACTGTGTGTTAAAATTCAACATTTGCTTACAGAATTGCTCCTTTAGTCTATTTGAATCCCTTCTGAGGTGGTCTAAATATAGACAATAAAACAGGGTGGGGGATCTCTGGAGGCGCGGGGGTGCTGCCACATAGAGAGTCCCGTCAGTACTAAAATTTCTAATTTAGTGAGAACCAGAATGAAAACTGTAACGCTGATAATGGTGGTTGCAGATTCTTCCACATATATCAGCGCTGATACCCTAACCTAAGTATTCTTTTATCTATGATCCTAACCTGACATCTGCCTGACAACTGCAGACCAACGTTTTACGACGAGTATCGCGAGTTTGTCCAGTTTTTGTTTTTTAAAACTATTTTGCTCATTTGTGTGTGTGTTTTGAGTATTCGTAGTTGGTTTTTATTGTTTATAGTGGCTGTTAGCAAAGTTTACAACCATCTGATTTGTGTTAGAGGTACTGACGGGACTCTCAAGGTGCCACCATCCGTACAAATAGAGGGCGCCACGGATCAGTTTCCCATTAAAACCCAAAAAGTAGTGTAGTAACTAGTAACTATTAGGTAGAGATCAGAGTGGGGAAAGTGACAAGCTGCTAACTTCACTCACTACTTAGAGAGGTTAGAATGATAGATATCATTGGAACTTTAGTTCTTTACGTCAGGTTATGTTTGAGCGACCAGGGGTCGCGACGCAAAAGATCTGACCGTTACGTCACGTTACGTTACGTTATGTTACGTTGCTTCGTTATGTGCCTTGCTTGCGTGCGTGTGCTCTCTCCTGAGTCTCTCTCTCGTTTACGAAGCAGCGTTTCATATGCTTCGGCCGGGAATCGAACCCTGGCCCCCCGCGTGGACGGCGAGCATTCTACCACTGAACCACCGATGCTAAATTTAAATTCTATGCAAAGCTGGTATTCGCAGTGCTGGTGATCTACTTGAATTTGTTCGGATAAATTTTTACTATTATTTCCATAATTTTTTTTGGGCGATTGATATTTTTTGTTTATTTACAGCATCGGTTGTCAGGACGGTAGGTTGTGTTTACTGGTTTCTAAGTTTAACACGTCGGTAATTGATTCACTTACCGTTCAGACGTCGAAAAGTAATAAATAGCATAAGAACAATTTCACCAAAATGCAAAATATATTTTAAACTGATCGAGTAGTATAAATGTCACTTTTGAAATTTCGCTCATTTCGAAGAAATTTAAATTATTTTATTCGGAATTTATTTCAATATGATCGCGCAAAAAATGGTATAAGCATCTCGAACGTTAAGGGTAATTACAACGTTTGCATGTAGATTACTCTCGTAAAATTGGACAAAATGATATGAGGATTGAGGGGTCTAGCACATTTACTTTTCGAAATACAGGGTGTTGAAATTTTGAAAACTGGAATGTTTCAATTCGATAACTTTAAAATGGATGGATAAATTGATTTGACATTTGGCAGCTTGTTTTAGAATGTAAAAGGGCATATTTTGATAGAAATAGTAGTTTGTGCAACTATTGTGGATATGATGGCCATATCGCCCGAGGACGAAGCTTGAGCACGACGCCGTAGGCGGACTGCTCAATCGTTCAAGTGCGACATGGACAATCCACACAAGTCGAACAGCATATTTTTTCTACGACCCACTTAAGAAAAAATCTAGAAAATAAAAATTTCTATAAACTGTAATATAACTTCAAATTGAAAATTTAACAATTCAATGTTATGTTTCCACTAATTTTTTTGTGGTAAACGTACAGTTCTTGAATGTCCAATTTGTATAATGCTACGGTTTCCCTTTTTTAAATATACGATGCTGTTATAAGTAGATGTTGCCAGTCGGACTCCCTCATGAAGGGTACCGTACCATTATCTATAATAATGAATATTCTGCTAAATACACATAGATACAAAAGTTTTGCATCACCCTAAATCTCCGAAAAAAAAAATGTGTTCATTATAAATGGATCAGAGATTAATCAAATAATTAGTTTCAATAAAAAAAACGTGTATATTTGTCAAAAAATTTTATTATCCAATAATAAACTTGCTTTAAACATAAAAAGTTTTCTTAGAAATTAAATAAATTAAATACAAATTGATTTTTTTTAAAGAAAATGTTAAGTGAGAACCTGCATGAGAACTTTTAATAAAGAGTATTTCCACCTCTAGAATTTATGCAAGCTTGAAGTCGCCTGCCCATGCTGTTTACCAAATTATTGATATGCTGTTGAGGAATATTTCGCTATTCTTCTTGGGCCGCATCTTCACTGCCCTGGCAAGCATGTCCCAAGCATGTTCTATGGGATTAATGTCAGGAGATGGGGCAGGCCAGTACAAACGATTTATCCATTCAGTTTCAAGATACTCATTCACAGCTCTGGTCCGATGAGGTCGGGCGTTATCGTCCATAAAAACGAAGGAATTGCCAACAGCTGCGCGCCATAGTCTCACGTTAGGATGTAGAATCTCTCTGAGATACCTATCACCAGTCATCGTTCCCTCCACATGAATTAATTCTGTGCGATCATTTCACATGATACCAGCTCAAAACATAGCACTTTCTCCTCTGAAGGGCGGCACGGGGCGAGCATGGGCAAGCTGAGCAGCTCTCGTTGGATCCCGCCGCACACGTATTCGATGGCTATCTTGTACCAAATAAATCCTTGTCTCGTCGGAAAAAAACACCGAATTTCAAAATTCTTCAGGCAAGCCCGCGTGTTCTTGAGCCCACTGTAATCGGCGAACTCTGTGCTCAGGTTGTAGTCTGGGCACTCTTATTGGTCGGAGACACCTCAAACCTGTCGCAAGTATTCGTCTTCGCAATGTCGAGATCGATACTTGAACTCCCAACACATGTCTCATATCTCTTTGGAGTGCTGGTATTGCCATGGTCAGGTTTCTTCGGATAGTTAAGTGGATATAGCGGTTCTGCCGCTGATTAGTAACACGCCTTCTACCGCTTCTAGGTCTATCACGAAGAGAATAGGTCTGGAGATACCGGTTCCATACACGAGGCACATCACTTTGCCAAACGCCAATTCTGTTTGCCACGAACCTTTGAGAATGACCTTCTTCAACTAAAGCCACTATTCTTGCACGGTCAATCTCACTTATGACTTGACGATTCATGTTTGCACTTAAAATCGTAAAAATCAAATGCCTTGAATGTTAAAATGATCGCACTAAATATGATATCTTACAAAAAAACTGTAAACATCTGTATATTGCAAAAAATATGGAACATATTGAAATGGTAAACAAGCCAACAAAAAATTTTTTGCGCAAAAAAAATTCCTTCGCATCCGAAGAAGGTGATGCAAAACTTTTGAATCTATGTGTATTTCAAACGTCTACCTGTTGTCGTTATTAATATCAAGCAGAATAATTCTTTAAAAATAAGATTAACATTAAAAAAGAACTTTTTCACGGGGAATCGAACCCGGGTGAGAGTCTGGTTTGCTTAATACTCGACCACCGAGGAATATGCAAATTGTTTATCTATAACTTCAGATGTATTACATAATTTTTGCTTAAAAGGAACTGAAGTTCCTACCGTCTGTACCGCGACATGTTCTACCTTTTTATGTATTATGTTTGTGTCATTGTGTCGTTGATGTAAATCTTCAAATATTTATTAGCATCCATTTTATTTTCCCATTAAGAACCACAACAGTAGAAGTAAATATTTCCACCGGCTTGGTATTATTCGCTAATCTTATAAAAGATTCAGTAAACCTTTGTAAACTCCAAATAATTCTATTGATGTCGGTTATTTCCATATACAAGTTATTCCGGCTTATGCATGAAATATTTGTAACGTTAAAGGTAAATTTTATTTGGTTTCATAACGTAATTGTTGAGTGAAAAACGTTCGAGGGTTTATTTGAGGTATTTAATGTTGCTAAAAAGGTTCTCAAAAGTACGCTATATAATATCTCTTGGAAGATTCTGAGAGAATTGTTTATTATTTCTATAGTAATTGGTCGTTATTCAGGATGTATCCGATTTTTCAAAACCCAAGAAGCTTGTTGGTTTGTTAACGTTAACGTTCGAAAAATCGAGGGAAAAGAGCAAGAGCTTTATAGACAAAACAATGGCAATTATAATTAACTAGAAAAATATAATACAAATACAGGGTGTCCCACGACGATTAAGACAAGTAATATATTATCAGAATTGGGTAGTAGTGGATAATTATAATTTTGGGAGTGTAAATTAGAGCAAATGTTGCATCTTTCCTTGCTATTGTGTTACCCAATGAGGTATTTGTTTTTGGTCACGCGAAAATTACAGGGCATTCAATGGGCTCATTTACATTTTTATTTATTTTATTATTGGGAAGAGCACATCATTTTGAGGCTCTGTGCAAAAAATTTGACGTCAGCAAGACTCCTAAGTCGCTTAAAAAAATTATAATCATTAAACAGCGCTCCTCTCCGAGTTTCAGGCGTGACGTCATCCCATATGAAATCTCTCGTTGAGAGAGCGGATACCGCGCCGATCGGCTCTGGGTTAGATGACTACTTAGCTAGAGTAACGGGGATGGGTAATTTGATCCCCGCTACCTGTGTTAATCCTTTGGTAGCCAGGCACTTCGATAATCCGGCTGGTAATTTCGCCCCCAAACTAAAATATAATTATTTCTGCTTCTTGGAAATTTATAGGAATAACGTAGGTGTTTAGACGGATATAAAACCCTTATATTATTATAATTTGCAATCATTTGAATTATTACTTAGTTTGAGTACGTGTGAATTGTTGTGAGAAAGCAAATTATGGAGGTGAAAATTATTAAAAGTAATCATGGCAAGGATTTACTTGTAGTTAACGGTTACAAGTTTAATTTCCACAAAAAACTTAAAACTTCAGAATAAACTTGTTGGAAATGTACCAACAGAAAATGTAAGTCCTGTATCTATACATTAGGTGTATCAAGTGCAATATTCGTGACTAAAACTTCATCCGAACACTGTGTTCTTGCGTACATTTCAACGTTAAATAGGCAAACAGTTTCTGCAGTTTGCAAGAGAAAAGCTGTTGACGATGTTTCTGAAAAACCGTCAAAAATTATACGTATGACATTGAAAGAAAATTTACCTGCGACACTAACAACCAGGGACGTCGAGTACGTTAGGAAGAATATGTATAATAGTCGACGTAAGTTTATACCAGCGCTTCCGAAAAATAAACGATGTACATGAAATTTTGAATTCGATTGACGTAAAAACTTCGCGTGATGAACAATTCCTTTTTATTAATTGTGTGTTAAATAATATATATCATTGTGTTTACGTGTCTTTCAAATCTTGAAGCTCTGGGGAAAACGCAACGAATCTACGTCGACGGCACATTTGATTATTGTGCCAAATATTTCACACAAATGTCACAACGGACATTACATACCTTTAATGGTATGCCTTTACCCAATAAAAAATCGGAAACATACGAAAGTCTGTTTCTTTTGGTTCAAGATAAGTGCTCCAAAATTAATATTAATTTCGATTTTAAGGAAAAAGTGTGTGATTTTGAAATGGCCATACATAAAGCCGTTCGATAAGTTTGGCCTTCCACCCAAATCATCGGATGCAGATTTCATCTCGCCCAGGCATGGTTCCGGAAAATTAAAACTATCGGTCTAGTTGTGGAATATAACGATGCGAGCAGTGATATTGGTCAGTGGTTGTACTTGACTTTTGGTCTTACTGATTTAGATCCTAATGAAGTGGGTGATTGCGTTGCGTTCGAACTATTCGAAAATAGACCAAATGACATGAGATTGGAGAAGTACGCTGATTATCTAATCGAGAATTATGTTGATGAAGAATCTCTTTTTCCACCGACAATTTGGGCCAATAATTCCTCTGATCTCACGCGAACAACAAACCCTTGCGAAGCTTTTCACAGAACTTTTAACGATTCATTTTACAAAGAACATCCATTTCTTGAAAAATTAAATGAATTCCAAATCGAAACTTATATCAAGTTGCAAAGTTGTCATTTGAAACATTATGTAAGAGACCCTAAAACTAGAAATCGTCAAAAATTTATTGAAAACCATTTTTTAACATGTATTTCATTTAAATGTGTAAAATTTTAAAATTCTCATGTGTAAAAATTATTTATATGTTCATGCCATAGAGTTGAAATTAAAACCTTTAAACTATTTTCATGTTTTGATTTTATTTCTTCTTTGAACCGAAAGCATATACCTGATTGCGGGGACGAAATTACTTGTAGGGAATATATACCTGTCAGCCATGGGGACCAAATTACCTTTTAAAATTTAGTGACGTCATCTTTGGGGACCAAATTACCAACTCCGAGAGTAACAGTATTTTGCTAGCTTATATGCTTATTATTCTCTAAACAGTGTTATGTTTGTGAAATGAGAACTTTTAGAAATAATTTGAACTATTCGACACAATGGACCAGAACCAGAGTAAAAATATTGTGCGGTTCCAGAATGTAAAAGTACTACGATTAAGACATCTAACCAAACATTTATTTCTATTAATAAGGATGCAAAAAAAACGGAAGCAATGGCAGAAAAGCATGAAAAGACTCAAAGCAATCACTGATAAGTCAACATACTTTGTTTGTGTATTCTTAGGATTTTATTTTTCTTCAATAAGAATCGTTATAAATCACCTTATAAAATACGTCGTGAATCCATATTGAGAGGGTTATTGAAAACCACACGCTTGTTTTAATCTATTTTTTTTGAATACGTAGATGATATTGTTATTATAGCTTGTGGTGTTATTAATGTTCAAAATTATTTAATAAAATAATGCATCAGTTCTTCACAAATTAAATTTTATTAAATAGGTACTGCTTTTTTTCCAAAAAACAGGTAATCTTTTTCAGTAAATCATCAACAAAACTGGCGAATATTATGTTTTAAAAGAAATTATTTTATTTGATTCAAAGTCCAGATCAGCTTTAACAAATATCGCTTTTTTTACCAGTGAGGTGCATGTGCATTTGAATCTGATGTAAACATTTGGAACTGATATTACCTGCTTCATCAAAATAAGTTTTTCTTGTTCTTTTCAACATTGGTGATTTAATTTCCACTACACATTCATCATAAATAGCATTTGGAGAAGCTCCTTTAATTGGGCAGTCTGCAGTAAATAAAATTGCAATTTTTTACTGAGGAACCTCGTTATCTCCGTAACTTTGTCCACCAGACCAGGAATGGAATAAAACTTCTGGAATCACCCTGTATATCATTTGAGAGAGCATGTATTTATGAAAATATTGACATTTTTAGTTATTCTTGCCGGAAAACAGTCAAAAACGATGTGTCACATAGTATAAAATTATAATTTAATAAACTCGTGTTTTTTATTAAAAAACTTCCTTCCTAATCATTAATAAGTCCACTTCTGGAAGATTTAATGAGTTTGCTTTTTTAAAATTAGGTCCACCCATTTTATTTTATTTACAGTCAGAAGCGTAAAGTTAGTGCACATTAACTTTCATATGCGGTGACGTCACAGTCATAGTCTTCGCCCCGCTACGGTATGCTTGTTTAATTGGTTGTATTAGGAGAACGACATATTCTATTGACATGAAATTCTCAGAATCATGTTTTTATCCTTAGTACTTTGTCTTACAACACTTAAAAATGATTTAAAACTTTTAGTGAACGAGCCCATTATGAATTTTTTAACTTACAATCCTTCAAGTACCTTAGCTCTTGAATTAATCACTTTAGACCCCAAGTGTGCTAGTTAATTGGAATTGGTTTTATCGGGAGGATCACAGAAAGTCACAAATATACAGGTTGTCCCATTAATAATATTGAATGCGACGTCACGTGACACAATAACAAGAAAAGATGCAAAATTTGCTCTAATTTACACCCCCAAAATTATAATTATCTACTACTGCCCAATTCTGATATATTACTTGTATTAATCGACGTGGGACACCCTGTATTTGCTGGCAGAAAGTAGCGGTTTTTAAAACAAAAGTACGCCTCGTTGACGACATAATCTTTCTAACGAATCCATATTCTTTTACACTACAAACTTTTGATTAGTTTGTAATAGCTTTGCTCGAAATAATTCAGTTAATCTTTTTAAAGTTATTCCCTTCAATTAATTTTAAGAATTGAAATCCATGATGGAGGTTAGATTAGATTAGGATGGGAATGGCTCTTTGTCCTATCCCACTGCGACCTTTGCAGATCTATTGTGGTCCTCCCCATATTTAGAGCTCGATATCTAGCTCTTTTTATTAGACTTGATACACTGGATACCGCCTCACTTGCGTATGTATGTACAGGGTGTACCAGCCTTACGACAAACTTCTGTACCTATATGCATTATTTTAAGAGATATTAAAAATAAAAGATGTGTTGAAGGTCCATATTTTGAAATTATATCGAACTATACAGAGTGCTGCATAACTCCGTTACAAGCCAAAAATATGATTTTTCAAATGGGAACCCCTGTATATTATACCGAGTTCGGATTGGTAACATTTTTTTTGAAGCTTTTGATATACCTACGGTTTTGCCATGTTATACAGAGTCCTTTCAAAGATATGGACAAGTTTATGTGAAAATCATAGGTAAATCAACGCTCTGTAGCTTGTTGTACGTTAAAGAAAAAAAATGTATTTTGTCAAACAGAGTTTTGTAATATGATGCAATATTTCCGTATCCTATTAAATTTCAATTATATTCAAAATGTTCACCGTTAACATCAATGCAATGCTGCAGAATAGTTCAAAGGATTGACTAACATTTCTCAGCATATCAACGTTAGCAGATCGAAATGCCGCACTAATTATCTCCTTCATGTCATCTCTAATAGCCGGGGATTTTATAAACGTATTCCTTACAAGACCCGAAAAAAATAAATATACTTTTGTTAAATCGGGTGACCGAGCTGGCCAATCAGTGAACACTTAATATTACGGTTAGGATTATACTTTTGGTAGCTAGTTTTGTTTAGAATAAATTGTTCATTAAAATTTATTATTTATCATTATTTTTTGTTACATACAACGTTTAATGCTTTCACATAATAGGTCAGTAGTTATTTTTTCAATAAATATTACAAAATAACTGTGTTTTTATAAACTTTGGGTATAGGGATTGCTTGACAAAAATTAAAGTTACATAATCGGAGATTCTATTTTTGCTATAAAATACAGGGTGTTCTATTTGAAAGAAGAAAAAAAATGACAGGTTCGAATTTCCGTTCACCCTGTACATAGAAAAAAAATATAATTGAAATTTAAAAGGATACGGAGATATTGCATCATGTTACGGAACTTTGTTTGGCAAAATACATTTTTTTTCTTCAACGTACAACAAGCTACAGAGCGTTGATTTACCTACGATTTTCACATAAACGTGTCCATATCTTTTGAAGGACTCTGTATAACGTGGTAAAACCTCATATAAAAAGCTTCAAAAAAATGTAACCAATCCGAATTCGGTATAATATACAGGGGTTCCCATTTGAAAAATCATATTTTTGGTTTGTAACGGAGTTATGCAGCACGACTCTGTAGCAGAATAGCGCTGGTCAAAATAGCGCTGGTCAAAAAAAGCGCTGGACAAAATAGCGCCGGTCAAAAAAAGCGCTGGACAAAATAGCGCCGGTCAAAAAAAGCGCTGGTCAAAATAGCGCTGGTCAAAAAAAGCGCTGGTCAAAATAGCTCTGGACAAAAAAAGCGCTGGTCAAAATAGCGCTGGACAAAAAAAGCGCTGGACAAAAACAGCGCAGGATACAAACAGCGCTCCATAAAATAGCTGCCAATAGATAATTATGCTTCTTTATTTTACTACTATCTCATACATAAAAATAGACTATAGTACCGAATTAGCATAATTAGGAATAACATATTTTCCATAAATTACAGTCATAACAATAGTTTTCAACATCGCTTCCCGACCAGCTGACAGTGATCAAAGTGTTGGTAACTGTCCATAACAATATCAGAATATGAGAAACGGAAAACAAGTGAGAACAACAATCAATATTTTTCATCACACGTCAACACATATCGCTTCCCGACCAACTGACACAGATCAAAGTGTAAACAACTACTTGTCAGTGTCATATTTATTTAAAGTTTAAAAAAATGCAATTTGGCAAGTCTCAGAAAGGAGGTGCTACATTATTCCACGAAGGATATAATTACCGAAAGGACAAGCAACGTGAAGGTTACAGCACATGGCGATGCTCAAAGTCCGGTTGTAAAGGAAGGTTGATGCAGCAAAACCAACCACGGAACATAATCACGCGCCAAATCCCGTAGATAAAGTAATCAGGATCGTGAAAGAAACTATACGCGAAGGGGCTTCTAAAACGGATGCAAATCCAAGAGAAATTATACAACAACAAGCTTGCAGCAGTGTAACTTCGGAGGAAGAAGCTGTTTGTCTTCCAAACTATGACGCATCACGCAGAACAGTGCAAAGAATAAGGAACAAGAAATTTTCAAGTTCTTCAGCATTTAACGATATTTCTGAAGTTCGAATTGGTGACAAATATTCTAAAACGGACAGAGGTGAAGTTTTTTTACTGTGGGATTCAGGAAAAGAAAACCGAAATAGACTTCTGATTTTTGGCACTTACAATAATCTCGATTTGCTCAAAGAATTTCCGCACTGGGCAATAGATGGAACCTTCAAGACATGTCCAACTTTGTTTTGTTCGTTATACATGCATTAATTGACTCAAAAGCTGTACCACTGTTATATGCTCTATTGCCAAATAAATCAGAAAGTATTTACTTTCAAATGTTCAATACACTGAAAACCTTAGATGCTGAACTTAAGCCTGAAACTATACTCGTTGATTTTGAACAATCGTCTATCAACGCGTTGAAAAAAGTATTCTCTAACACGCGTATTGTCGGTTGCTCGTTTCATCTGGCGCAGAACTTATGGAGGAAAATACAACATTGTCAATTAACGAACCTATACAGAGATAACGAAAACATAAGAACAAAATGTAAGATGCTTCTTGCTCTTAGTTATATCCCAGAAAAAGATGTGCAGTTTGCACTGGAAATCATTCGTGAAAACTTTCCTGATGAACTAAAGCCGGTGATCGACTATTGGGAAGATAATTACGTTGGTAAGAGGATTCCCAATATCAAGCCTCTATTCAGTATAAATTTATGGAATCAATATGAGCGGGTGCAAAATGATTTGTCAAAAACAAATAATTCCCTTGAAGCATGGCACAATTCCCTTCAGAAAAGTCTGAAGTGCCAGCATCCTCATGTATACAAATTGATCAATCAATTGAAAAAAGAACAACAGTCTTCAGAAATCTTTATTACTAGATACCGTTCAGGATTTAGGAAAAAAGAAAGTCCTAACAATAAATACGTCCAGCTAAAAAACAGGTTGAAAACCTTGGTTCAAACATATGCTTTCAGTAACGTTGAACAGTATTTACAGTCTGTGGCTCATAATTTGTCCATGTAATTTTTTTGAATTATTGATTGTTGTAAACCTTGCTTTGTATTAAAATTAATTTTGAAAACTTGATTTTTCAATCACATTCTACTGTAATAGTTGATTTTGTAGGGATATTACAACCGGCGCTATTTTATGGAGCGCTGTTTTTGTCCTGCGCTGTTTTTGTCCAGCGCTATTTTGACCAGCGCTTTTTTTGACCGGCGCTATTTTGTCCAGCGCTTTTTTTGACCGACGCTATTTTGACCAGCGCTATTTATGTCCAGCGCTGTTTTGTCCAGCGCTTTTTTTGACCGACGCTATTTTGACCAGCGCTATTTATGTCCAGCGCTGTTTTGTCCAGTGCTTTTTTTGACCGGCGCTATTTTGTCCAGCGCTTTTTTTGACCAGCGCTATTTTGACCAGCACTATTCTGCTACAGAGCCATGCAGCACTCTGTATAGTTCGATATAATTTCAAAATATGGACCATCAACACATCTACTATTTTTGTTAATAATATTTTTTGATATCTCTCAAAATAACCCATATACCGAAGTTTGTCGTAAGATTGGTACACCCTGTATGTATTTTAGGGTGACATTCACTGAGACCTAAAAGATCTATTGTGCCCCCTAACGCAAAAGAGTTCAGGCCCCCAGAAAGGTATTTCAGTCTCCCTCTATGCTAGTTCATCTGCTATTTCATTTCCTTCTATCCTGGAATCCATAGTAAGGTGACTATATTGTTCTCGACTAGTTCATTGAGTTTGTCTAGGCATTCCCACATCATTTTGGAACTGATTACACAAGAGCTTAGTGCTTTAATGTCTGCTTGACTATCCGACATTATGATTATCCTTTGTCTTCTGTATCCTTTATCAATATTGAACTGGGCGCACTTTCTTATGGCGTGGATTTCCAGTTGAAAGATACTTGGGGTTTTTCCCAAGCTTTCAGAGTGTTTGGTTCCTGGCCCGAACACTCCTATCCCAGCTCCTTCTATTGCTTTTGAGCCGTATGTGTACCATTGAATGGCATTCTTTCCAAGTATAGTAATGGTATTTGGGTCCCATTCCTTCTTGTTGCTTGATTCCGTAACGAATTTCTTTGGAAAGTTATATACTTTTTCATCATACCGTCTTGTGGCATGTCCCAGGTCGTCTGATTTCTAGGAAGTGAGAAGGTGGTTTTTTTTTATGATTCCCTCTCTACTTAGTCTGTATCTGCCCTCGGTTTTTCTTCTCCGAGTAAGTGAAACCGAACCCTTGCTAGGAGTTCGCACTCAGAGTATATGCTCCGCGGTTCCGTCTTTTTCCTGGCAGAACCTGCATAGGCTGGCCAATTGTGTGCATATGTTTCCTCAGCCTACAATGTCCGGCCAGCATTTCCACCATCATCCTCGTCGTTTCTCGACTTTGTCATAGTAGGTCTTGTGACAGTTTGGCCGAAGGGCTTTTAAGGAATAATTTAGCGTGCCTTTGTCCTGGGGTTTTATACCACCAGCGCAACGCCTGGCTGTTTATCCATTTGTGGATGCTCTTTTCACTTAGGCATTTAGCGATTCCACGGGAAGGTTTTGGCCTCCGTTGCTTCCAGGCTAGGCTAATTCATCGGCCTTGATAGAGGTTAGTTTAGCATCTAATTTCTTAAACCGTCATGGGACATTCGGTATAACAAACACTTAAATACGTCAAATCAACAATCAGTTACTCAAGCACAGGCTTACAGAATTTATAAAATAACCCCATATCCTCCGGGGATCGTTTGTAATGTAATAAAAAAACAACGTGTAAAGTCGTAAGATTCCCGAGGGAGCGTATTATCATTCGTTCGATTGATTTTTTGACGCGTATTTTCATATCCCCCGTAGAAAAACAAATGCAACGAAGCGCGTGTAACCAGCCGCGTCCGTTGGATGATATGAAATGTCTTCGAGTGTGAAATTTCGAAAAATACGGATCGAACGCGTTTCTATATTTGATATCCCCCAGACATTATGGAGTGAAATATGTTCAATCGCAATGTCAGATTGGGTTCTGCTCACTTTTACGACAACCACATACAGAGTGAATTTGTTGTAGGAGGGTTGTCTTTTACATTCATTTATACGTTCCCAAGTAGCAATTTAAATTCTATAAGGTTTGTATAAACAGCTACAAGATATGTCTTATAGGTAGGATACTTAAATTCATATAACGGTCTACAAAACAATTATATGATACTTATACAACTGAAAAGGGCCCATTTTTATACAACTGTTTGGTTGTATAACATTGCTATTAAAAGTTTATACAACTCTTATGGGATTGCAACATTAATTATTTATTGTGAAATAAGTATTGCGATTTAAAGGCTGATATTTGGTATAATGTGTTTTCATATTATATAAACACACATTTTGGTAAAATAAAAAAAAATGGGCAAGTTCCCTATTGAATGCTATACAATATTTATTATACAACATTATACAGCTTCAATAAAAATGCTTAAGTAACTATTTTATAATGTTGTAGCTGTTAATGAATGGAATCAAACCATTAAAATCACCACCATATCATCCACAGAGCAACGGTCTTGCCGAAAGAAGCGTACAAACTGTCAAAAAAAATCTAGAAAAAACTTTATTTCTTGAGAAAAGGGGGGAAATTAGTCAATATTCTTTAAAAACCAAGTTGTATAATGTCCTTTTTACTCATAGAAATACACCTTCTACGTCTACAGGTGTTTCTCCATCAGAAAACATTTTTAAAACAAGACCAAGAACTCGATTCGATGTCTTAAAGCCTTCTTTGAATAATAAAAGTACTGACTTTGACTCAAGTGCAAACAAATTTAGAAAAATTGAATTATATTCTTTGAATCAACCGGTATTTGTAAAAAATATTCAACTTAAAGTCTGGCAAAAAGGAAAAATCGTAAAAATTATAAGCTATTCTACCTATTTAGTTCAGGTTAGTCATAACATAAAATTTGTGCATGCTAATGATATCCGTATGTGTCCTGAAACTTTCTCCACTGACTCTGGTACACAAGGTACATTACCAAATAGAGATTTGCAGGATTTGCCTAAACATGTAGCCCAGAGTAATAGTTCTTTGCCTCCTGATCTTCATATTCCCTTGGATAGTAATACACCTTTACAGGTTAGTCCACCTAATATGTCTAACATACCTAAAAAGAGCCTGGAAGCTCCAGTAATTGAGCAGCTTAATAAGCAATCATCAAAACTTATAAAAGATAGTCACCCAGCAGATATTGCTCAGTATGGATCTCCAAAGCTGTTTGTTAATACTCGTTCAGGTAGAACTATTAAGCCTTCTATTTTTAAGTAAGTAGTTTTTATTCTTAAGTAGGGAGAGAAATGTAGTGTACTGTCTATGTCTAAAATAGGTCTATGGCACTAGCACTGTATACTGCTGATATAGATCTGTGACAAGACAATGGCGTTTGTAACAAGATATTAAGTTGTCATTAAAAGTGTAGCTTCAAAGTCTTTTTGTTTCATTAAATACTAAGTCCAGTACATAACATTAATTATATAGTATATTAAAGAACTCTTATACAATAGGTATAAAAGTCTTATAAAATGATATTATTGATATTGTATAAATTGGCTTATTAGGTATGATATCATTTTAAAAGAAATGATCGTATAATGCGTTATAGCATATATTGTAAAAGTCACTATAGAATAATTTAATACAACAATTTTCTTCAAAAAACAAAATTATCGCAACAATAGGCTTAATAGAAATAAAAAATCCTCAAAACAACGCTATTCGACTATTATACAACAATTCAATCCTCTTAGAATTCCATTTTGCTAGTTGGGTTAAGATTGGACTCAATAGCCCAGGCACTTGAAGTGAATTTTTGTACCATTACCCATGTTATCTACCTAAAGTTTGACAAGTTTATCTGAAGCTACGGGGTATCGGTAAGAGGCGAGGAAACATAGCGCATATCTGTCATAAGCGGACAAATTGCGTACGGTACCTATATTACCAAGTGAAACTGAAAATGCAAAGGTCACTGACAATACCAACGCCACTGGATAAATCAATATCAGTCAATAGACGGAGTGAGAGGCAAGAACACACGCACGAGCTTGCCAATAAGAAGTCAGCTTTCTATAAAAATCAGCAATTATGGAATTCGGAGGGTGTGGTAATTATGGTTTTCGTTCAACGCTGCCAGAGCTTGAAGAAGCCCATAACAAATTTGGAAAAGTGCTCATCTTTCAATGTTCATAAATTGAAAAAGTAATGTTAATAGAAAAAATCCAAGGAAACAAGCAAATTAAAGAATTAACGTTTGATCATATTGCTACTATTTTTAATAATAAAAAGTCCCTTTTCTAATTATTATCACTACATACTCAGCACTTTCATAGTTAAACGTGGCAATATCGAAAGTTTTCGACTGCATTCCTTTCACGGCTTGTGATTCCATAACGGCTCCGGACCTTCTTTAGCTAGCTGGTCTGCCCTTTCATTCTGCAATCCCCTCATGTGTCGGCACCCATACTAGACACTCTTTCCAGCATGTTAAGGGATTATTTACAACTTTTTACATATATAAATAGAAAAAAGCAGTGGATGGATTAATTTGATTATTAATTAACAAACACTGGATATTAAAAGGTAAACACTTTTACTCCAAATGAACTCAATGAGTCAGGATTCATCGATCGGTCTGCTGCTAGGCAACCACCTGACTTGCTGTTGGCAATGCTTGCGTGTGTTATTCCTTCTTACTTCGACTATTGACAGACATTCATCACTAAGTGGCGTTGGAATTGTTAGGACTAAGGTCGGGCCAGATAGTTTGCCATTAATATTTATTCGGTTGTTGACTTCTCCTTTGATTTTTGTACGCCACAAGTAAAACCTGAGAGTAATAATGTTCTAACAAAATAAATAAAACCTTTAACGGTCCGTGGAAATATGAAAGATATCTCGTCTATAGATCGAGTAGGGTAAGATCCTGAAGACTATAAATTGCAAACAGTTTGAATGTAACATAAATTTCAAAAGCGATACCTATATTATAAATATAAATAAAATTTACGATGGTATATATAAAGCAAACTCGAAATTTACTATTAAGGGGCTACAACGGTGTGGTTAGGTTTGCCTTGCAGGCTTGCCAGCAATATGTTTTTAAAAAATGTAAAAGGAAAAAAGGGATGGGATTGTTATTGTTCTCTATACCTACACCCTTGTCCTTTATATCAAAAACACTGAAATATTGCGAGATAAAGGGTTGTGTATACTGATTGTAAATCAGAAATAGTGGTGTACAGTACAGTGGGTTGAGAATGAAAATATTGCAGAAATTGAAATTTAAAATACCTCCAAAATATGTACGTTAACAACTTCTTAAAAAAAATCGCTAGGAGATAAATCCGAGCTGTCTGGAGAACGGTTCATAGATTCAATATTTTGTTCTATCTAGTTGTAGCCATTTGGCTTCGTAGAAAATGACAAGCGGAACCAACCTAATAGCAAGCGATTTACACAAGTGCGACAAGGAAAATATGGAAAAAACTATTTGAAAGAGAGAGAAGAATAATTTGGCGCAGTCAGTGATGGCTGTGTGTTCAGTGCCCCCCTATTTTAACCGCTATTGCCAAATGTTGAAGTTATTCCCAATTTCTATCGGCAACAATGTCGAATACCAATAATTGTTAAATCAAAAGCAGTGTATAGATTTTATTTATTGCAGATTGAAATTTGTCCAAATTTTTTCTTGAATTTTATTATTATCTCACTTATTTTTCAAAAAATAAAAATATTACCAGACCCGATTTTCTCCCACTAAATACGGCTTTATCCCGTGCTGAAGGTCAAATGCAAAATAAGTTATTTATTCCTTAGAAAGAATCAAATATTTTAAACTGGACGCGCTGCTTTCATATCAGATTGGTAGCTGGAACTGAACACACGCCCAATGCTGACTGCCCACAATTATACTTCTCTCTCTTTCAAGTAGTTCTTCTCATATCTTTCTTGTTGTATGTCGCTAAAAGACTTTTCGCAATCTGTATAGATGAGTTATATTGAATTTAAGTTAGCACCAGCTGGCCCTGCTTCGAATTTATATAATTAACTCAAGTTTTTCAACAATAGTACTTAATTACTAAAATCTATCTATCTTTTCATCTAATATTATGGTTATGACTTCCCCAAAGGAAATAAATCCAAATTTATATAAGAAAAAAGAGCATCATTGTCTCTTATTACAAAAACTCTCTTGAAAGAAATTGAAAAGGCTTGAAATGAACTCACCGACTGAATTTAATTAGAAAAATTGGCATGCTTAGGCTTTTCATTTTGCTATCTAATTGAAAGAACTTTATTTAACAATTTTATTTCAATTCAAAATAACCAGTTACCTGCCTGCAAGTTACTGTTCGACTTTGAATAGCCATTGTCTTAACTTTTGTTATATTTTTTTAATTGAAATAATAAAAAAGCTTTTTACAAAATCATAAGCCATATGATTTCGTCTGAATTGTAGTATTAAATCAATTTAATTTTCAACTTATATACAGTGTGACCCATTTTATTGGAAGCACCCTTGTAAAATCCGCATTTCTCAACCGATTTTTATTTAATTTTTTTTGTTAGATTCAGTATTAAAAACAATATTTTTACACAAATTTTCATAGCCTAATTACTATTTTCAAGGCCCTGTATGTTAATTTTTCCTTGCCAAAAAAGACAGGAGTACGTTAGGCATTTTTTTTCTCAAATATAACTATACCACTGGATTCATAATCATCACAAATGTAAAATAGCAACATTTTATAAAAAAATATATATACCGACTACAAGAACTAGTTCAACACAAAATTCTCTATTTTACAAAGGTTTATTGTGGTATGTATAATAATTTGCAAAGTTTTATAAAATCGTGTATCACCCTTGACACTTTCATAAGAGAAGCTTTTAATTATGTAAAAATGAATTATTTGTAATTATACTATATCCAATTATTTGACATGTAATCAGTACATAGTGTAAAATTATTTAATATGTCATTTTTTGAAAATATTTTCTTTGTGATAACATTATTGCTAAATAAACTATCTATCTATCTATCTATCTATCTATCTATCTATCTATCTATACCGCTAGTACCATTTCACGATGTTACTAACGAATGTAAGAAATTCATTCGGAAGGAATGGAATGCGATCTATACGAAAGCGGCCACAGGCTCTAACAATCATTACTTTAAAATCCATCAGTATTTACCGAATATTATTCCACATTACACCTTCCCTTTTGTCAGCAAAGCATACACTTGCATTATATCCAGATTAAAATTGAA
Source organism: Galerucella pusilla (assembly GCA_910591695.1). Lineage (NCBI taxonomy): Eukaryota > Metazoa > Arthropoda > Insecta > Coleoptera > Chrysomelidae > Galerucella > Galerucella pusilla. Next base: position 76,539 of record CAJUYI010001507.1, read on the forward strand.
CCATGGCCGATTCCCGGCCCATCTTCATAAAATTGGTGTGGTGAGATCTCCCTATTGCACTTATTGTGAAAACGCTGAGGTAGCAGATACAAACCATTTATTTTTTCGTTGTAAAAATAATAGACAGGCGACAGACCTTTTTCTACAAGATCTACTACAACATAATATACAACTATCAACTTGTATCACTTCTCTGTTAGGTACAGGAAATAAGAATATTTTTGACCTAATAGTAAAATTTGTCAAGACAACTAATATTGATAATTGATATAAGTGTATAGATCAATACCCATACCAAATAGTATGTGGCAAATAGCGAGAGGTAATGCCGTTGCTACCATCACACACACAGAAATACTTTTTTTAATTTTGTGCACTACAAAGCAGCAAACACGGCGATCTGGATGTCTCGGATTACCTATTTCTATTACTTCTCGTTCACTTCTGTCATTGTAACCACAAAAAAGTACAATTTCAACATAGTCTTGAATAGTTGAATATATAATAATAATAGGTATCTATTTTGCAAACAACTGTTTGCGGGCATTGTAGTCAAGACAAACTACATCCTGTACCTATATAGTGTTAAAAATCATTGATAATAGGTATCTATTTGGCAAACAAGCTTTTGCGGGCATTGTAGTCAAAGCAAACTACACCCTTTATATAAGAATGTGCTTAGAAACCTATTGACAGCACTTAATAGCGAACAATTGTTTGCGGGCATTGTAGTCAAAACAAACTACACCCTGTATATTGTTGAAAATAATATCTCTCCTCTTGCGCATTTTATAGAGAATACCACTGCATATTGCTGAAAATAATAAAATTTTAAATAACACACTTACCCTGTGAACTATCTGAATCAGAAGATGTCGAACAGTTATCTGTAAATGCCCTCTCCAGTTTCGCAAATTTCTTTTTCATGCGTAACAATTCCCTTAACGCCTTTCTTTTTTGTTTATACGGCATTTTATTTTCATACACTGCACACTGTTCGATACTTGCCTTGATATCGGGTGATTAGTATATAAGACAAAAAATTGTTTACTCTTTTAAATACAGTGCGTGATTCACTTGAAATATGAATCCTACCAAATATATCATAGAAGAACTCCGATGAGAAGAATAATTGAATATTTGGAACATTTAGTTCTTACTATTTCATACAAATGTTACTGACTGACATAAATAAAATTTCAAAATCAAAGCCTACTTGCGACTCGTTGATTTCATTTTGTTAATAAATGAAATTATTGAGCACAATTTTACATTACTTTCAGAAGCTATAACTCCAGAACGGGTTAAGTTATTGGCTTCAAATTTTTACTGTGCAATTATATGTTTGAGTCCTTGTTTTTGTTTACCATGCTGACATTTTCAAAATTTGTCTACATTCTACGTAAAATATTACTGAAAATACCACTTTTTCCAAATTCATGTTGTAATAACTTTGTCTTTAATAAAAATGTTTTCATAAAATATCGATAGTTTACATTTGTGATGATTCTGAATCCAATGGTATAGTCATATTCGAGAAAAAAATGTCCAATGTACTTTTGTCTTTTTTGGCAAATAAAAATAACCATAGAGGGCCTTGAAAATAGTAACTAAGCTTCGAAAATTTGTGCCAAAACAGATACCGAATCTAACAAAAAAATTAAAACAAAATCGGTTGAAAAATGCGGATTTTACGGGGGTGCTTCCAAATCAAATTGGCCACACTGTGTATGTTAAGAGCTATTTTTTCCAAAAAAACTGTCCCTTTTTTTTCAGATAAAAATGTATTAAGAATTTGGCTAGAAAAATGGGACAATCTATACAATTCCGTGTTATTATTCATTGATTGATTCAAGTCTGATTAAGCTAAAAACAAGTGCTGGGAAATATAATCCCTTGAACTTGGAATGCAATTTGATGCTGTGTAAATTTTGTCATTTTAGTGTGATGACATTTTAGTCCACATATATTTTTGTAACAAACAAAACTAAAGGTCTATAAAGCAATATATTGTCCAATTCCCACATATGGCTGTGAAAGCTGGGTTCTCACCAAATCACTCAAGAGCAAGCTACAAGCAGCGGAAATGAAATACTTACGTAAAGTAAAAGGAGTGACCAGAAGGGATAAAATAAGAAATGAAATCATAAGGCAAGAGTTGAATGTTGAACCAATAATAGACAAAATACAGAGACAACAGTTGAAGTGGTTTGGGCATGTCACCAGAATGGAAAATGATATACCTGTCAAGAGGATATGGTATTCTAGAACACCAAAGAGGAGACAGAGAGGACGACCAAGACAATCATGGAACAAAGCAGTTGCAGAAATTCTAGAGAAAGGGAGTATTACCTACATGGATTGATGCAAGTTCAAAGGCTCGTAACAAAAAGGAATGGACTAAATTTGTCTACGAAAAGTAAAAAGCCACCCTGACACCCATAGGGTAAACCAGGGTTAAGATTATAATATATATATATATATATTTTTGTCCTAAGCGTTTACCCCGTAGTCTAACTGTCTCTTTTCGCTCCTCACCTAAACCATAGATCATGAACGCACTCCTTATGTCATCAGTCATTTTGGTTGAGCGCGAATTTCAAACGAATGGTATTTTTATTCAAATAATTATCAACTTCAAAACTAGTAGTGGAAAATAGTATATTATACACCAAGGTGGTGAAGACTATTATTATTGACCTAGCCCCAAAATTATTTCGCGAGTGGCTTTGCCCCGAGCAGAATAAGGTGCGAGGTTTATAAATGTATCCAACACCATGGTGTATATACAATTTTTCCACTACTAGCCAAATTTAAGACAAACATTAAAAATAAATCACAAACGCACCACAAGAAACGTTTACCCCGTCGTCTGACTGACAAGTACACTGTCAGTTTTCGATATATTATGAACGTACGAACGTACTCGTTATGTCATCAGTCATTTTCGGTTGAGCGTGAATTTCAAACTAATATCATTTTTATTCAAATAATTTCATCTTGATAGGTAATTTCAAGCGGCAAATATGTTAAAGACAATCTCCTGGATATACAAAATTATGTTGTTGTTGAACTACTAGCCCTGAATTCTCAAAATATTTGAATTTGTCCATTATTGACTTAGGTTAATGATAGAAAAAATTATTAACCACTAATAGAGAAATTCAACTTCCCAGTTTGCTAGAAAAAGCAATAATTATCAACTTCATGGCTAGTAGTGAAAAAAAAGAATATTATTGAGAAACTCTTGTAGATGAATATTTAGTAAACGGAATTTGAATTACATTTAAACTCTATCAACCCGGAGAATATTAAAAATTCAATCCAGCTTAACAAATAATCTTGCTGAATACGTCTTGCTCCCTAAATTTTATAGGATTATTTTTTATTTTCTTTGCTAAGACTTTTTTATTTCGGGTAAAAGCATTCAAATAAGATGAATTCAGATAAAATCGCTCGTTCCAACCAACTCCTCGTGGATTTATCAATCGTTTTGTATCATGGAAAATTAAAATTTTTTAGGAGACGTGGTATTACTTTTGAAAATTCACTACCTGTTCGTAATTATTCATCTTCAAACAAACTCAGTTTTCGTCCCACTTTAACGGCCTCTATTTAAGATACGTGATTATAAAGCGGATTTGCCTCACCTGCTACCAACAAATTTAAGGTGAAAGTGTCATTTTGAACTTTGAGAATTTGTCAGGATAGATGCAAGATATTTTGCAGAGGCCATGTTGAAAATAATGTTAGAAGAGAGCTGGACAAGATCTCAGAAGAATAAAATTTTTTCTCTTATTTTTTTGGGAATCAAACCACATTTATGTTATTTCGACGTTTCGGTAGCGTTCCAGCTACCGTTGTCAAGATTTACTAGTAATAAAATAATTTTTGGTCCCTATCCAACACAACGAAAAAAATTTGACCACTAGACAATCAATAATATTTTGAAGTTTAAGACTGCAAAATTTTGTTATCAAATTTTTATTAAGGTCCATTCATGGTAGATAATATCTGTGGCAAAATGTGAAATGAAATATTTCATTTTATGACATTCCAACGATATGATAGTCTACTAGAAATGGAATCCAGTGAAGTGCACGTTCCAGGAACGGTTTTTATTGGGATAGCGCTCTTTTTTTGCTTATTTAGGAAATGTTGTTAATAAAACGCGTTTGTTGTTACTTTTTTGTGAATGATTATTTTTGTTTTCAAAACATGTATAATTCAGTTTGGTGATTTTGTGTATAAAATTGAAAGAGCCCAATAATAAAAGAAATCAAAGAAAGTGCTTCAGTACAACTGAATGCAGATAAATGTGTAGCTAGTATTTCAGCCGAATGTAGTCAAATTTGGTTACCAATGTTGGAAAGAGAAATTCCTAATAATCAATAACCTGCGTTATCAGGATAGCATCATAAGTTTTTAGCAAGGTTTTCTTATAATTTATCATTGGAATAGTTGTTAATCGATACACACTTCAATACACAAAATTACCAAACTGAGTTACATATTTTGAAAACAAAAATAATCATACACAAAAAAGTAACAACCAACGCGTTTTATTAACAACATTTCCAAAATAAGCGAAAAAAGCGCTATCCCGATAAAAACCGTTCCTGGAACGTGCACTTCACTGGATTCCATTTTTAGTAGACTATCATATCGTTAGAATGTCATAAAATAAAATGTTTTATTTCACATTTCACCAGAGATGTAATCTACTATGAATGGACCTTGATAAAATTTGACAACAAAGTTTTGTAGTCTTAAACTTCAAAATATTATTGAATGTCTAGGTGTCAAATTTTTTCGTTGTGTCAGATAGGGACCAAAAATTATTTTATTACTAGTTATTAATCTTGACGATGGTAGCTGAAACGCTACCGAAACGTCGAAATGAAAAATAAAATACATTATTGTGGTTTGATTCCCAAAAAATAAGAAAAAAAAGAATAAGTAATGCCACATAGAACTTACAGAAGATATTTAGAATAAAATTTGTTGGATCCTGTGAAAAAATAATAATTCATGGTATCGGTAAAATATCTAATATTTTATAGTCAAAACAGATCTAAATTTTCGAAAAAAAATAACTTCTTCTGTATTCTGAAAAAGTATCGCGTATTATTCCAGCGTTTTACGGTAAATTATTTTCATACTTTTCAATTCTCTTTTATATCCCTTTCCATAAATACCATACCATTGTATCACTTAGCATATTAAAAAAATACCCATTCTGTATATCAACAAAATAACAAAAGGACATTCTCCAAGTTTTCTGATTGAACCTCAGCATCACAATTAATCAACATTACATAGTTTGATGTCAAGGGTCTGGATATTAATGACTCCATTATTGTATTATTAAGAGCAACATATCCACTTCTAACTTTGTTTGAACAAAAAACTTGGACACTATCATCAAATTCCTCGTTAATATAGTTGGGAAAGTTTACGGAACATTTGCTAAGATGCAAATTTGTTCGTTTTTGTTGTATAATAACATGCGGAAGAGATAATTTTTTTAAGTTGTTGATTAGGTGGATGCTAAAGCTTCAAAGTTTGAACTAATGCTTATATCTATTATGAATAAGTTTCCGTTTATGTCTAATTTCTGATCTCATAACATGTTAGACAAGGCAGGTATCAAAAAAAAATCTCAGTTCAAGATACCTCTCTCGGTTTTGAGATAACAGGATGTGAGTTTGCAAAACAATATAACTTTAACTCGGGCTTTGGTAAGCTGCTTCGTGGTAACTCCCTTATTGTTTTGGATGATGGACTCAAAATGCACTGGTATATGTAAAATTATCCGCTGAATCGATTGGTGCAGACCACAGTGTTCTATCTATCATATTAGTCGAGTTATGAGCATCTTTAGTTTTTAAAAGTGGATTTTCTAAAATTTCATGACTCCATTTGGAGGAGAATAAATGATTTTACACAAAATTAAATTGAGGCAGTCAATTTCTCGTCCCAAAAAACTCCTCCAGACTAATTTTGAGTATTTTTTATGTCGAAAACATGTTTTTGTCGAAAATATTGAAGCAATTGGTAGGTATGGAAATATTTGATATAAACTGGTTCCTGCTAACTTTCTTATTGCTCGGAATTATGGACTAAAAATCCACTGAAATATGTAAAACTTTCCGCCGAATCGTTTGGTGAAGACTAGAATGTTCTATCTATTATATTAGTCGAGTTTTGAGCATCTTTATTTTTGGAAAGTGGATTTTCGAAAATTTCATGACTCCAATTGGAGTCCAAAAAATGATTTTATACAAATAAAAACTGTGGCAGTCAATTTCCCGTCCCAAAAAACCCCTCTAGTAGAACTTTGAGCCTTTTTTAAGTCGAAAACATTTTTTTTGTCGAAAATTTTGAAGCAAGGAGTAGGTAGGAAATATTTAATATAAACTGATTTCCGTTAACTTCCTTATTGCTTGGAATTATGGACTCAAAATTAGTGTTGCCGCGAGACGAGACGAGACAAAATGTGTCTCTCGTCTCGCTTCTCTCGTGATTTAAACCAAATATAGTAAAAACTAAGCTAAATTTTAACGCGTTGAGGTTAGGTTCTACCATATTTGACATAAATTGTGTGCAATGTATGTCAAATATAACAGAACTCACTCAAATGCGTTGAAACTGTGCTTGGTATTTACTACAGGGTAGCACATTAGTGCGAAAAAAGGTCAATATCTCCTGCACCAATAAATATAGCAGGAAAACGTTTGACGAAGCTTATAAAGGGTGCTTGTTATAATAGTAAATTAAAGTATAAGTGGATATTAAGGTCTTTAAAACACGCGCGATTTTTCGAGCAAGTGTTTTAAAGACCAGTTATCCACGAATACTTTACGATATTTTTTTTTATTGGTGCACTTTGAAATTATAAATACCTGTCTATAACTACTACAACAACAAGAAATGGAAATCATAGATGGAAACGTCAACTAAATGTCAAATGGTTGAATTCGTGACGTATATGATGTACACCTTGCATTGTCATGGAAATGAGAAAAACATAAACTAATTTGTATTTTGATGGAAGTTCAACCTTATTGAGTTCTGTGAATGTCAATAGTATTAATTTAAATACCATTTCCTAAGATCTGAAAAATGGAAATATTAATATTTCAAACAATACCAACGGCACTTTCCATTTTAATTCATAAATTTGACATTGTTAAATATCGTTCGAATAAAAGTTTTGACGTTACAAACTACCTGTCAGATCAATAATAAAAAAATTGTCATTTAGACATGATTTAAACCATAGATTTAGACTTCGTTTCTCGAGTTGTTGATGTTGCCACGGTAACTTTAAAACACGCGCGTGCTAAAAAGTTCGATTTAAACACGCTGAGGCGTGCTTTAAATAGGTAAAATGGTTCACCAATAAAAAAAAATTCTTTTTCTCTATAAACGGTGCTCCAAAAAACCAGCACGTTAAAAAACATCCATTTTTTAAATAGAACACCCTGCATTTTTTTAAATTTTCAGATTCTATCCGCTATCCTTAATGGTACCGGAGATATTGACATTGGTCGCACTAATGAACCACCCTGTATATCAAATATAAGAAAGGTAGATTCAGATAGTAGCAAAAAAATAAGAAATATTTTATTTAAAATACCCCGACGATGTAATAAAAAAGCTGAGAAGTTTTGCATCGCATTATATTTGTTCCTAAAAACCCAAGTGAGGTGACATTTATTATTTAAGTTCTCACCTACTATTTTCTCACTTGGAGTAACTTTTTATACATTATTATATCAACATTATTTGTATCTAGGTACCTATCTGTAATATATTTTCCTACGACCATATAGGAAATTAACATATATCGCACTCTCTACTCTGACGGAAAGTTTATCATATCATCATAGTGACGCGAACCGTGAATCACCCTGTACATTTAAATTTATGTTTACATAACGCACAACTCAATTCAAGAGTTGAAGTATCTCGGCATTTCTTATAATTTTCTAAAATAATGACATAAAGAATTTTATTCCATAAATGGTTTCCACACTGTATATACAGGGTGTCCCACGACGAGTTAAAACTATCTGTATATGTCTTATGATTTTGTTGGCCCGAAACTCTATAATGTTATACCCAAAGAACTAACTGAAGGAGATTTTCAACATTCATGTCTTTAAAAAAAAATTGAAAGGTTATGTCATCTCCAATCCACGTAACTTTTTCAATAACCTTGAAAATGAATAGATTCCCTTTCCCCTCCCTTCCTTATATACTCAGCTTTAAGATAATCCTACATGTTCATTGTCCTGTCCATTCTTTTATCACAATTGTGTTACATTATTACAGTTGATCTTACTTGTAATCGAATTATTATTATTATATTATTGTATCTATTTTACTTTAAATGTCTTCTTTGTACTTGAAACAAGTGTTCAATCACTTATCAAGATTTCTTTATTCACATGGTATTCTTAGTTTCTTATTGTATTGAATTGTATTGCATTACTATATTATTGAAAATGTGAATAAACTACTTACCCTGTATATATAGGTAATCGTGACTGGAAAATGCTCATTGTAGATGGGGGTTTTCTCTGATGACTGGACTATGTCGCAGCCAGTAGAAAATATAATCAACCGGTTGAAATATATTCACAACCGATGGAAAATATTCCCCACCGGGGGAAGACATCACAAACTAAAGTCTTCTACCGGCTGCACCCTGCTAGAAGTTTGTCTTTACTAGAAAAGTGCAGTTACAAAGATTTACATACAGGATTAAATACATTTTTTACAAGTACAGAAAAATGAGAACATTGGTAAGAAAATAATAAGTAATAATATTTACACAAATTACAGCGTAACATATATTTACATATACAATTTAAAATAATAATTATCCAAAATCACCACTACTTTACCTGCCCCTACAACAACCAAGCTTGATCATCTAAATTTTAAACCCAGTTAAGAAAAACATGCAAATACCTAACAACATAATACAAGGCAAATTAAAAATTGTTAAGGCTGAAAAAAAAATTCTGTTGCTTCAAACTGAAAAAGTGAGAATATTTATTAATCTGGAACAGAAAATCAAACAAAATTACAAAAATTCACCAAAAACTTGATAAAAAAAATAGTGGGAAAAACTTACAAGTAGCCATTTTCCATATAACAATGTTGGCATTCACGATATTTTGACAGATCTACTTGGCAACAATTTCTGCAATAGAAAATCAAACAAAATTAAACGAAAATTCGATGGAACCCATGAGACCTGTAAAAACTAGGCAACAATTTCTGGAACATAAAATCAAACAAAATTAAAAAAATTCAACAAAAATCAGGATCAGGAAACCGGAGCAACATGACTCACCCATATCTTTTGAAAAAAAGGTACCAACTTGTAAAAGGCTGGATAGTAGTTTGTGAAGTATATGGAATGACACAGCTCACCTATGGCAGGATATTATTGAGTGAATGTGAGCACCATGTCTTTTGAAAGAAAAACCTGCAAAGAAAAGTAGTATAATATACAAATAATATTTTAAATTATTACATTGCTTACCTGGGTTTTCACTTTTCACTTTCCACACTGACACTACTGGTAAAAAAAAATGTTGGTTCGAAACAATAAGGGTATACATTTTACAAATATAGATGATGCAATATAGAAATTCAATATAGGTAGGTACTCACTTTGTTGGGATATACATATATTTTATGTTACCTTAAACAAAAAATAGAATAATTATTGAAATGTAACTATAAAAATGATAAGTAATTTGCAAAAAGCAGTTGAGGGTTTTACAGAAATCCGTTGACCAAAAATCAACGGAAATTTTTTTTTAAAAGACATTAAAATCGAGTACATGATTTCATGATGACTCACTTCTTATATAAGAACCCTTTTATTTGTCATGTATATAGAAATATTTATCTGCAGTCTTTTTATATTTTGGAATATTTGGGTATTAAAAACAATAAAATAATACAAAAATGGAATCAATTTTGAAATGCATATGAGCAAATTAAAACCAAATACACAATTGTAACATTCTTTTTTATATTAAAAATAGGTAGTTAATAATTTATATGGGATGAAAAATGAAAAACATTTTGTATTTACTTAATGCTAATAACTACCAGTAAATAAAATAAAAACCTACCCTCTAGAAGAATGTATTAAGCTCTAATCCCTGCATTCCATATAGGTACAAGTACACTCCAGATTCCTTGAAACAAAAAATAAAATAAATTTCACACACCAGATACAAATAAAATTTTCATTTTATACTCCCCCAAAGCAGGTTCAATAATAGGTAGCAATATGATTCACCTCTTATATAAGAATAATTATTTGTCATAGGAATATTCACCGGCCTGCTTTTGAGTATTTCGTTACAAAAAAAACATTAAAAGAATACAAAAATGGATTATACTAAAATATCAATACTGATAATCAAATTAATTTAGGAAACCCAACTAAAGAATAGGTCTTTTAAAATTAAAAGTATAAAAAGTATAAAAAAAATAAAAAATTACCCCACTAGAAGAATGTATCTAGCTCTAATCCACGCCTTCCATGTAGGTACACTTCAATTGCACTTCACTACACTACACTTCACTACACTTCAGGATAAACGAACTCAAAAAAATAAAATAAATTTCAACCACGCACCGACCGAACCGAAAGTTGAACCGCTACTGAATAATGGCATCTACTAAATTAACCTATTCGTTAAATTTACTTGTTAGTCACCTGTTGAATAAGAATAGTTTATCATATCTATGATTAATATACCGATACCGGCCGTCCTATGAGTTATTAAAAAGACTTTTAGTCTTGTTTATATACTTTGTAGGTATTATAATGAAAAAGGGAAAGTAAAAAGGTACAAAAAGCGCGCAGTATAATATACATTTATAAATATAGTGAATTGTGGAGTAATAATTATTATTTTTGGAAATTATTTTTAAAAATTCAACCATAACAACACTACTAAAAATCCACTGGAGTATGTAAAATGTTTCGCTGAATCGATTGATGAAGACTAGAACGTTCTGTCTAACATATGAGTGTAGTTATGAGCATCTTTAGTTTTAAAAGTGATTTTTCGAAAATTTCACGACTCCATTTGGAGAAGAAAAAATGATTTTATACAAAAACAAACTGTGGCAGTCAATTTCTCGTCCCAAAAAAA
>CAJUYI010001508.1:0-17920 GCA_910591695.1 Galerucella pusilla
TCAGTTGGCTAGAAGAAGCAATAATTGTCAATTTTGTTTTTGTAGCTGCTTGATCCACTTCACTACTTATCTTCTGACATTCATTTTGGAAATAGTGAGTGAAGGACCATCATATTGTGAAAATTGTACGAATTAATCTGTTTTTCAATTTATTGTCCTTTGCAGTATTTTATCTTGAAACTCGAATAAAGTAATTTGAAAATGGTGGATTAGTGTTTCAGTATCTCACAGTGTTTATTATTTCAGAAACGGATAGAGCAACATATTAAAGCTCTAAAGAGTTGTAGAATTATTGAAATTTATACAGATAATATAGAGGATATTTATCATTCTTTAGGGGGTGAGTATTTATGATGGTATATAAATAAGTATAAGTATATAAATAACGTTGATAAACAACTAGATATTACAATAATTTGACTGCAAATCATTCTGAAGAAAAAAACTCCATTTTATGTGCATATAAGTTTACGACAGGTTGCTTTTATATTTCGTAATCTGGTAACATTTAAGCGTAATGAAGAACTTCGGTCCAAGTTGCCGAATCAAACATTTGTCAATTTTCTACCACTGGGTAAGGTATTTTCAAACAGTTTTTGCACCAAAGAGCAGATAGAGGCTTTTGAAAGTTCACATACCTACAAATATTTTGAATTCGAATTTGTTCTAAAAGTGGGATCTACTTTCACCAGAGGAGTTTTTGTTTTAGTGGGCAAGGAAATACTTGAGTTTATTATTTTGAATATTTCATTAGCAATGTCCTATTTATTGAAAAATATAGTACCTGAAACATAGATTAATCAGAATAGCTAGGTCAAGAGATAGTTTGAAATTTGATTGCAAGCAAACCACTTACATAAGTTTGACGAGCTAGAAACGCTCCTTTTTGTAATGACGTTTATGATGGTCAACTAATGATATGATGTGAACAAGTGAATGATAAAATGATTCCATTTTGATTACGTAACCGCACAAACTGTTCTCTACGATTTATGGTATCTATTGGTGTATTTGTAAGGAGTTCAATTTCTTTTTGGAATGTAATTGAAATGAATGGCTGCTTGACTATCCGACATAATGATAATCTTTTGTTTTCTGTATCCTTTATCAATATTGAACTGGGCGCACTTTCTAATGGCGTGGATTTCCGCTTGAAAGATACTTGAGGTTATTCCCAAGCTTTCAGAGTGTTTGGTTCCTGGCCCGAACACTCCTATCTCAGTTCCTTCTATTGCTTTTGAGCCGTCTGTGTACCATTGAATGGCATTCTTTCCAAGTCTGGTGATAGTATTTGGATCCCATTTCTTCTTGTTGCTTAATTCCGTAACGAATTTCTTTGAAAAGTTATACTTTTTCATCATCGTCTTGTGGCATGTCCCAGGTTGTCTGATTTCTAAGAAGTGAGGAGGTGCTTTTTTTTAATGATTCTCTCTCTACTTAGTCTGTATCTTGTTCTTTCTGCAACGCTTTCCACCACCATATGTAGAGGGTTGAGGTTGAGAATCACTTCCATGGCTGCCGTTGGGCATGTTTTCATTGCTTCTGTAATGCATATACAGGCTGGTCTTTGAATTTTGGGGAGGTTTTCTCTCGTCGTCAATAGGCTAGTTCTACTAATCCACGCAATGGCTCCATAAGTAATGATTGGTCTCTCTATGGCAGTGTACATCCAGCTGAATTTATATGATCTGAAAGATGTTAATGTATAGAATGATTACCCTATTCGAATTACTCATTAAAGATGGAGTTGTTTATATATTATCTTTTGTGATATTTATACGGACACATATTTTTATTTGTTCATTCTCCATGTCTTTGGAAAAAATTAGAGAAATTGAGTTAGAAGTTCGTTTATATCTTTGGTTGGTCGTTAATAGCAATTTGCTCAGGATAATCTGTGATCACGTGACCAAAAATCCGTCGCCAATGCGATACAAATACAACATCTGACGAAAAGTACTTGACGTCAAAAATAGACTAATTCTCATCATATTCAATGTTTTTGGACTTAAATACACTCGACCACACTTAGTTTCATTCCATTATATTCTATGTTCCATATCTGCCATTATCGTTACAATTTAAATTGCAGTATTACCGAATTGGCGTTTAAATAATAATACAAAATTGATTTATAATCATTTCATAAGCAAATTGAAAAACAGTATAAATAATACACAGAAGATCATTCATAATATGTACGTTCGAAGGGACATATTTGAACATATCTGTGTTGCTGCACGTAAATAAACTTTCAAAACATTTTTGCGCAATTTTGTTCTTCTCAAGTAAAACTAGTTTTACTGTTTCTCGGTACGATCTTGGGTTATTCACTTTTTTTTTTTAAACTGTGTCGATTTATTTTAACAGACTTTGATATTATTTTAATGATTAATTATTTCTCCTGTTGATTGTTGTAACATTGTATACCTTAATTTTATTGTCAATGCCACTAAATTGATTCAACAGGAATTTTGTATGGTTAATTAGACAAATGGCGGCGTTGCGTTCTAGATTTTCGAAGTTATTATGTTTTTCCTTATTTGGGAATATTATATTAAATGTGATTTGATTCAGAGGTATGTAAAAACGAATTGAAATGCGCTGAGAATAAAATTGAGGAGCTCTAAAGGTAATCATTAGAGGTAAATACATGCAACATCAACTAAACTAAAACTTATTCAAGATTGAGATTAAATTTAAACTAAGAATATTCAGCTGTTCATGCAACATAAATTAGGAAATTAATAAATCAACCGGACAAGCGCAGTATTTGAAATCATTTGTCAAATCTTCCAATAGTAATCAAGATGTCAGATAGCTGAAGATAAATATTAAAAGTAAACCAACTTGTTTACGAAAACTATTGTTATACACTATGAAAATATCTTCAAACATGTAATACAAGTTCATATAAACAATAACAACACAAATCAACAGTAGGTAATCTGTAGTCAGGGATTGACGCATGCGTTGTGTTGAAAGAAATTAATTTCTTAGTTGACATTTAAATCTTGATTTTTAAGTTTCTTGCATGAACATCTACATTACATTACGTGGTTTTATCTGCTTAGTTCTAGCTATCAATTAATTTTGGTTTTAATTTTTCTTTGCATGAATCCACCTTAAGATTAAATGAATGAACTAAGAATAGTAAGCTGTTCATGCAACATGAATTGAGAAATTAATAAACCCACCGGACATGCGCACTCTTTTCCATCATTTGTCAAAACTTCCAATAGTAATCGGGCTGTCAGATAACTGTAGATAGATATCAAGATATTAACGTATTATTAACTTATTGAAATCGGCTATTTTAGGTTCTAAAAGACCAGAAAATACTCTCACGATCTCTTAATGAAAAAAAGTCCCTTATAACAATATCTACAAATAAATGGAACAAACACTCAGTCTATAAATAAATCGCGCTACCCCTGTATATATGAAGTACGTGTTTTTCAGCCAATAAAAACCGTTCCTGGAACATGCACTTCGCTGGATTCCATTTCTAGTAGACTATCATAGGTATAGTTAGAATGTCATAAAATGAAATATTTAATTTCACATTTCACCAGAGATGTGATCTACTATGAATGGACCTTAATAAAATTTGTAGTCTTGAACTTCAAAATATTATTAATTGTCTAGTTGTTAAATTTTTTCGTTGTGTCAGATGGGGACCAAAAATTATTTCATTACTAGTTAATCTTGACAACGGTAGCTGGAACGCTACCGAAACGTCGAAATAAAAAATAAAAAACATTATTGTGGTTTGATTCCCAAAAAAATAAGAGAAAAAAGAGTGAGTAATGCCACAAGGAACTTACAGAAGATATTAAAGTTTTCAAATTCGTTAGTAAGGTCCTGTACTAAAAACGAGGATAAAGCCTGTATCTTTTACTTTTACTATAATATCTATTTTTACTGCCTTTCTTTTTTCATTTCCAGATATTTAATTTTTTCTTTTCTCCACATAACCTCGAAACGTTTCCCAGACTTTTTGGTGATCGCGTTTTTATTGCATTGTCACCATAAAAATATTCAGATTCTCATTACGGTCTTTTCTGGCCTGTCAGTTTTTTTTATAATGTCCACATATGTTACATCCTTATCCATTATACGTCGAAACTCGATAGTTTCGTGAAACAGTTATGAAGTTATCATCAGCCTTTTGTCGAAATTGTTTAGTAAGCTGGAAAATATGGGATGATAGTAAAAAATACCAAACAGGCTATAGTCGGGCCGCTCTTATACTTACTTCACCAAGATTTACTACAAGATCGAACAAAGTTTTTTTTTTCAAAGGAGCCGTCCCTTCGCCGGCACCACCTCAGCCTCCTGGGCATATTGTGGATACTCCTAGTGTTCCGACTACAACCTATTCAGCCAATCCGTTCTCTGTATTAGCTCATACAGGTTCTTTGCTGGTTGGTTGTCTTCTGGAGTCATTTGGGTTCTGCCATACAGTTTCTGCCTTCTGTGGTCCAGCTACTCACAGTTGCATAGTATATGCAGAGCTGTTTCGGTATCCTTTTTGCATCTTCTGCATGTAAGGTCTCCGTTATACAGCCCTATTTTGTTTGGGTGCTCCTTTGTGGGAAAGTGTCCCGTAAGTAGCCCCTTTATGATGCGTAGTTTGTTCCTGCTCATTGAGAGCAGTTCTTTCGCTACTTTTTCTGATGGTTCTTTTATGAATTTCTTTCCATGTATTTGCCTGGTCGTATTCTTCCAGTGTTTATTGTGTTGTTCTTTCACCCACCCTTTTAACCATGACCTCGTTAAGCATCTGGGGATGCCCATAGCAGGTTCGGGTCCGTTTATCAGAGTTGACGATTCTACTCTTGCGAGTTCGTCAGCTTTTTCATTGCCAGCGGTTCCTTTGTGACCTGGGACCCACTCCAGTGTTACACTGTCCCGAGTCGCCAGTCTTCTAAGTTCTTCGCCGCATTTCTATACTAGCCGAGATATTATCCTATAGCTCTGAAGTGCTTTAAGGGCAGCTTGACTGTCACTGTAGATCCTGATCTGCCTGTTGTTGTAGGCTCTCATATTATTTGCTCTTGCACATGCAAGTATTGCATAGACCTCTGCTTGAAATACAGATGCGTATTTTCCTAGCGAGACGATTCCTTCATATTTGCTCGTCTTTCTGTATATGCCCGCTCCAGTGCCGAGTTCAGTTTTTTATCCGTCTGTATACCAGATCAGTTCACTCGCTCTACTAAGTGGTGGTGCGTTCTCTTCCTCAAGCTCCTTTCGATCTTTGATGACAATCTCGAAGTTCTTGCGAAAGATATATCTGGTGGTCATGTGGTCTGTTGGCATTTTGAAAATGTCATTATCCACATGCCTTATCTCTGTGTGTCCTCTACCATGTGCCTCGTCATGGTCTGATGCTTTTTCCAGTTGGGTTAGTGCTGCCCTTGCTTCGCACATTATGACACAATGTAGCGGATGAAGGTCTAGCATTGTCTCCAGCGCCGCTGTAGGAGTAGTCCTCATTGCCCCTGTAATGCCAATCCATGCAAGTCTTTGGACCTCGCTTGGTTTTAGCTTAGCAGAGGATTGTCTGATCTTTGGCCACCATACCAGAGATGCAAAGTTTTTTAATTATTATATCAAATATCTATAGAATCGTTTGAAGAACTTCATAATATTTTGAGAAGTGAATTAATTGAGAAGGATACTAAACTGCGTAAGAGCATACCATCAAAAGAAAGACTTTCTATTACATTAAGGTATGAAAAAAGTGATAGTAACTATTTTCGTATTACTTTCTTAAATAATTCCACAATATAATGATTAATAAAAATGTTGTACTCCTATGCTTTGATGCGTTTTGAGTTTCAAAAGTATGCAAGTCTGAACAGGTTCATAAGCTACAATGAGAATTCGGTATCCCGGATTCTGATACGGTCGCCGGCGGCTGAAGGAGCGAGATTCAGAAATTTAGTATCGTGTCGTGATACGGTTTGCAGTGATGAATGCAATGTGAATATCTACATTTAAACGCATGTATCTCGGATACGCGGATCTAAGATACGGTATCTTAGTCTGAAAGAGCTCTAAAATTGTGTCGTTTTTTATGAGCATATAATCAGATAAGACCCAACCATTAAATACTCCATTCTACATAAAAACACTCAAATTACAACCTTTTTCAGTGATCATGACCTTTCTAATGAAATTTTTCAAATACCTGTTCTTTTGTACATTCAGCGCTAAACTATCTAAAAAACTAAGTAAGCTATCGACATGATATTTCTTGCATGATAGAAAGTTTTGAAAAGCAAAAGTTTTACTTTTGTCACATAGTTTGAACATAGTAGTTTTTTTTAATCGCGCAGACTGGTGCTCTAGATGAAAATAATTTATTTATACGCTATACAGTTCACAACGATTTAGTTTTGTCCGTAAAGCAGTTTTCTAATTATTAATTATTGGACGCACACGAATTCCCGTCAGGATAACCACTCTACCTGTGTCATAATTAGGGTACGTTAAGATGTCACTCTAGTCCCCGTCAGGGTGAAAACGGACCTGTTTAAAAGGTGTTTATTTGGGTAGGGATGAGTTGCGCGCAGCGGTCATTTTCTACCTGAATACGAGTAAGAACACCAAAATTAGGAGCCGAATTGAGCGCAACAAGATAAACACAAAATTAAGGAGATTAAAGAAATATAAAATAAATTAAATAGAGAAGGTTTTTGTACATTTATTTCAGGAATAATAAGATACCTAACCTAACCTAACCTAACCCCGCCAGGGTAAACTATTAGAGCAGTCCAGATAACAGAACAGATTAAATAAACTGGACGGCAATTCGAGTGCGGGATTAAGATACCTACAAGTGCCGGACGTGAACTCAAGTGTATTATATTGGCCATTAAGTAACCTGACAGGAATTCTCGTGCACCGATATTATTTATTAAGAATTTATTGAATGTATGACCAGTAAAAAAGTCGCAATTCTTCATTTGCAATGGATCCTGATGTATTTCATACCTTGGCATTTTTTTTGGAGAGGGTGACGACTTTTTTGCTGAACAATGAGATTATTTGAGTTTCCTGCAAATAAAAGTTTAATAGAATCCGTCCTCAGTACATTTGGGAAAAATTCAGTTTCAAACACAATAACAGTCTATTCTGTTAAAGAATATTTGTCATCAACTCAATCCTTCTCACTTTCTTCATTGAGGTTTATTACCACAGGCCTAACTTCGTTACTTCTCGCATTTTCTAAGCAAATCTGCCTTGGTGAATAAATTATCACTTCTGATATTATTCGTATTCATCCATTGTCGAATATCATTTTTAAGAGAATTCGAATTTGAAACTATTTCTGGGAGGCGCGAGTAATTGCCTAAAACGATTGAAGATGGATTTTCTAAAGTTTTCAAAAATTGTTCTTCCAACTAATTTTTAAATATTTCAGCGTTCATGTTATAATGGTAGTTTTCAGTATTTTTTGTTGCAGCAAAAACTAAAGTAGCTTCTTGTAAAAACCCTTTGTTACTTCCAGCATGTACTACAACATATCGTTTTCCACAGCTACTGGAGATATGGAAACAAGTACCTTGCCAAGAATATTTTGTCCAATTACCTTTCGCAAATATCCCTGTCCCGCCGAAAAAAACCACTTGAAGAGGATTTTCTGACTCTATATTTTGATATACAAATTCACAAATTCAATACATATCGCTTCCCGACCAACTGACACAGATTAAAGTGTATATCTACCAATATCAGAACTAGAATACCAAACCTAACCAAAACATCTTTGCGTTTTGTTCAATTTTTGAAGAAAACGGTTTAAAATGACTGTAGAATGTAATTTGTGCAAGTTTCAGTCAGCGCACAGAAACTCAACTTGTTATTTGGTATTAAATTATAATATTTTTCCACAGAAAAATGAAAAATTAGTGGCGTAACCTTGAAATACGAAGATTGAAAAGTATTAGAAATGAGAGTATCCTGACAATCTGACATCGCAATTATAATATGACATTTTAAAACAGACCATTGGTTAATTTATCGAGAATGGCAAGAAATATAATTGAAGAAGGTATAAAGTGTTAAGAAAAGAAAGTGACCGCGTGAATAAAAATTGAATTTTATAGTAATAGTTACATTATTAAACATATTTGGTATCATTCATAAAATACCACGGATATAATTAAAATCCTTTAATTTTTGGAACTTTAGTTCTTTATGCCAGGTTATGTTTGAGCGACCAGGGGTCGCGACGCAAAAGATCTGACCGTTACGCGTTACGTTACGAAACGTTATGTTACATTTCTTCGTTATGTGCCTTGCGTGCTTGTGCCTCCTTAGTCTCTCTCTCTCGTTTACGAAGCAGCGATTCAGAATAATAAATATGCTCCTACCCGGATTTGAACCCGGGCCGCCCGCGTACAATGCAAGCATTCTAACCACTGAACCACCGATGCAAATTCAATGCAAAGCTGGTATTCGCAGTGCTAGTGATCTACTTGAATTTGTTAGGAGAAATTTTTACTATTATTTCCATAATTTGTTTTGCGCGATTAAGGGCCGGTTTTACAAGAGAGATTTATACTAGGTATAGTTATACTGGGTATAAAGTTATACCAAAATTTATACCTAGTTTAAAACTGGTTGGTTTTACGATGCTTTTTTACACCGGTATAGCAATTCTTGGAGTAAGAATTGCTATACCGGTGTAAAAAATCATCGTAAAACCCACCAGTTTTAAACTATGTATAAATTCTGGTATAACTTTATACCCAGAATAACTATACCTAGTATAAATCTCTCTTGTAAAACCGGCCCTAAGGGGTCTAGCACATTTACTTTTCGAAATACAGGGTGTTGAAATTTTGAAAGCTTGAATGTTTTAATTCTATAACTTTAAAATGGATGGATAAATTGATTTGTCATTTGGCAGGTTGTTTTTAAATGTAAAAGGGCATATTTTGAAAGAAATTGTAGTTTGTGCAACTAGTGTGGATATGATGGCCATGTCGCACGAGGACGAAGTTTGAGCACGACGCCGTAGGCGGAGTGCTCAATCGTTCAAGTGCGATACAGACAATCCACACGAGTCGAGCAGCATATTTTTTCTACGATCCACTTAAGAAAAAATCTAGAAAATAAAAATTTCTATAAACTGTAATATACCTAACTTCAAATTAAAAATTTTACAATTCAATTTTATGTTTCCACTAATTTTGTGGTAAACGTACAGTTCTTGAAATTTGTATAGGGCTACGGTTTCATTTTTTAAATATACAATGCTGTTTAAATATACGATGCTGTTCTAAGTAGATGTTGCCAGTCGGACTCCCTCATGAAAGGTTCCGTACCACTATCTATAATAATGAATATTCTGCTAAATATTTCAACCGTCTACCTGTTGTTGTTATTATTATCAAGCAGAATAATTATTTTTTGGAATAAAAGTAACAATTAAAAAAAAACTTTTCCACGGGAATTGAACCCGGGTCTACGGCGTGAGAGTCTGGATTGCTTACTACTCAACCACTGAGAGATATGAAAATTGTTTATCTATAACGTCAGATGTACCTATTACATAATTTTATAAAATCTGAGGTCTCCTCAAATACCCATTTTATTCTGTTTTAAGTATTATTTGTTGGTAATTTGTACGGATTATTTCTTTCAAGTTTATCTTTGTAAATGAATATTCTTGATCCAGTGCGCTTCTATGAGAAACTTTGACAAGTTATTTTGGCGTTTCTTTTAAATTGAAAAAAGATGAATGACGGTTACTCAACTCGAATGCTGATTGGTAGATTTCATATACGTTCTAGGATGTATATGAAATAATATCCGTTTAGTTAACTGATGGCCTACATTTCCATTTTGTAAACTGTGCAGAATAGTAGTTTGTGCAACTAGTGTGGATATGGACAATCCACACGATTCGAACATTATATTTTTTCTACGATCCCTTCAAGAAAAAATCTAGAAAATAAACATTTGAATATACTGTAAAATAAATATAACTTGAAATTTAAAATGTTCAACAATTTTATTTATAATCGTACCAATTCAATTTTATGTCTTCACTAATTTTTTTGTGATGAACGTACAGTTCTTAAATGTACAATTTGTACAATGTTACGGTTTCCCTTTTTAAATATACGATGCTGTTATAAGTAGATGTTGCCAGTCGGACTCCCGCACGAAGGGTAGGTATCGTACCTTTATCTACAATAAATATGCAAAATACGAAATATTTCAAGCGTCTACCTGTTGTTGTTATCAATATCAAGCAGAATAATTATTTAAAAATAAAATCATTAGTAAAAAAAAAGTTGTTTCATGGGGAATCGAACCTAGGTCTACCGCGTAAGAGTCTGACATGTTTACCACTCAACCACCGAGATCTATAAAAAGGACATGTCCATCGGTAGCTCCTCAATTACCCATTCTATTCTATTTTTAGTATTTGTTATCAATTTATACGGACTATTTTATTTGTTCATTTTTGTAAATAAATATTCTTAATCCAGTGCTTCTGAGAGAGACTTTTTTGACAAGTTATTTTGACGTTTCTTTAAATTGAAAAAAAGATAAGTGACAAGTACTAAACGCGAATACTGATTGGTGCATTTCATATAAGTACGTTCCAGGATGTATATGAAATCATAATATACGTTCAGTTAACCGATAAGGCCTACATTTCCATTCTTTAAACTGTGCAGGAAATGGATAATATACATATGGGTGTAGAAAAGATGGGTAATATTTATGCGGGTGTAGAAAAAACATTTTTCAATTTTTGATCCAGTGGTGTACATTACGCGTTACGTTACGCTGCGTTATGTTACATTGCTTCGTTATGTGCCTTGCTTTTGCGTGCTTAGGCCTCCTTAGTCTGTCTCTCGTTTACGAAGCAGCGATTCATAATAATAAATATGCTCCTGCCCGGATTCGAACCCGGGCCGCCCGCGTGCAATGCGAGCATTCTACCACTGAACCACCGATGCTATATTGAAATTCTATGCAAAGCTGGTATTCGCAGTGCTGGTGATCTACTTGAATTTGTTGGGATACATTTTTACTATTATTTCCATAATTGTTTTTGCGCGATTAAGGGGTCTAGCACATTTACTTTTCGAAATACAGGGTGCTGAAATTTTGAAAACTTGAATGTTTTAATTCGATAACTTTAAAATGGATGGATAAATTGATTTGACATTTGGCAGGTTGTTTTTAAATGTAAAAGGGCATATTTTGAAAGAAATTGTAGTTTGTGCAACTAGTGTGGATATATGATGGCCATATCGCACGAGGACGAAGTTTGAGCACGACGCCGTAGGCGGAGTGCTCAATCGTTCAAGTGCGATATGGACAATCCACACGAGTCGAACAGCATATTTTTTCTACGACCCACTTAAGAAAAAATCTAGAAAATAAAAATTTCTATAAACTGTAATATAACTTATATATATAATATAACAAATTGAACATTTTACAATTAAATTTTATGTTTTCACTAATTTTGTGATAAACGTACAGTTCTTGAATGTCCAATTTGTATAATGCTACGGTCTCATTTTTTAAATATACGATGCTGTTATTAGTTGATGTTGCCAGTCGGACTCCCTCATGAATTATTAAAGAATAAAATTAACAATAAAAAAAACTTCCTCGGGGGGAATTTAACCCGGGTCTACTGCGTGAGAGTCTGGTATGCTTACTACTCAACCACCAAAGAATATGCAAATTGTTTATCTATAACGTCAGATGTATTACATAACTTTTGCTTAAAAGGAACTAAAGTTCCTACCGTGTGTCCCGCGACACGTTCTACCTTTTTCTCTCATCTTAATAATTATTAAAAATAACGTTTGAGTACTGCTAAATTTTCCGACAAAGAGAACACCTAACCACTATAACTTTCTAATCCAAAAGTAGTAGACTAATAGCGGCCTGACTATATTATATAGGTATAGATGTTATGATAGATTGTCGAGTAGATTTTGATATCACTAAGTAAGGACGTGTAAAGTTTATGTCGCTGCTGATAGCATGTGAGGTAATTAAGGATTTCCATTTCGGAGATTGAAGATTAATCCCATCCCATCAGAATTTGCTGGCCACTGCTAGAATTGTCGAAAACTAAGTAGCCATTTGATAATTTCTATAAAAAAACGGATATCGAAGCGGGGAAGAAATACTACAAAAAAGAGTTTAATAGTCTCATATAGAAGTCATGTATGGTGGCTTAATAGTTTGGAATATGGTAACTGGGAGGAGGTAAAAGCTGTAAAATTATTTGTATATTTGATGGAAAGGGACCCTCAGACCACCATGAAGCAAAAATTGGGGTTGTACCCAATAATCCTGAAGAAAATGCTCACAGCCATAGTTATTGAGCCATTGAGTGGATTAGTAGGACTAGCTTATTGACGATGAGAAGCAACCTCTTTACAATTCGAAGACTAGCCTGGATGGTATGATGAAAAATCATAACTATTTGGAGAAATTCGAAACAGAATACAGTAGCATGGTGGAATGTCATTGATTTCTATACATATGGCCTGAAACCAACAAGAGACTGGGATAGGAATGTACGAATCAGGAACAAAACACTGAAATTGACATTTTGCACATTTTTTTATTTTACTGAAATTATAATGTGGACATAGTTAATAGAGCATCAACTGAAAGATTTTTTGAAATTTCCAAATTTGAAGAGGTTAGAAGGGTTTGAAATTCATAATATTTAAGCTCGAGCGAAAATGGTAGTTCAGAATTACCTGGTGCGGTGAAGTCATAAAACAGTAAGGTCGCAGTACACGCATATGTAGTTTAAATAATACCCTTCTTGGTGTGCGTCATCGATTGTGACGTATATCCGGGTTTTCGGCATGTCGTTTATTTTATTTGCTATTTTGACATATAGCTAACCTTAAATTTGATGGATAAAATCATCAGGCTCGTATTAAGCCAAAGCCGAGAAGGCTATGAAATTAATAATTACCAGCTTCTTTTTCTAACTGAAAATACTTCAGAACTTTCAAAATGCTGATGTTTTTTCGTGTATCTAGGCATATTTTTGTATTATTTAAATAATTATAACAAAAAGATTAATATTCACTTCTCATAAATAATAATTGACCGTAAGCAACAAAGTAGACACCTGACAAGAACTGTCAGTGTGGCAGTAGAAAAAGACGTAAGCCGCTACGAAAGTTACGCCTTTATAGTATTTTAACCTCGCTATTGATAGGTTGCGATGGCGCGTATAAACATCAACCAATCAAATTTTTGTAAGTCAAAGATTAGGGTTAACGTTTGTAAAACATTCAAATGGTTCATTATTGTGATATTTTTATTAGGATTAATCACAGACCTGCCTTTTTTTCCATTTCTTCCTACGTAATGTGATAGAAGGAGATTAACAATCGATGACACATACCAAGAAGGGTATTATTTCAACTATACATTAAATCCGACATAGGGATTCCTGTACAAAAATGTCATACGCGAGCTAACTTTTTTACCAAAAGCATTCATAAAAAATAATAACAGATATGGAAAGGTTGTTGAAAAATAAGTTCAAATGCACTTTTGATTTTATTAAATTCGCTCTAGTTTAATAAAAAAATGGAAAGTTATGTTTAAAAAAGTCGAACTCCATTTTCATATCACTTTCGGATGATCTTAATCGATTAGGTGATGGCTAACATGGTAGTGCTCGGTATTAGGTAAAAGTTAAACCTGAAGTATGGCGGTTCGCTTCGCCGCTGAGATGAAATTTTTTTCTTTTTGTTTTCAGTTCTTTTTCACAAAACATAAAATCTAGAGATGTCATCGAAAAATATAGAAATGTCATGGAAAAGTCAAGAGCTGTCTGGAACAGGTGAAAAGGATAAAAAGCGGTATAATTGACATTACTCACTAGTCTCCATGTTTGCAGTATTAGACAAACAACACACAAATTACCTTCCAACAAAAGCAAAAAGGCATTTCTTGTGTTTTAGTGTGAGTTTAATGGTTAATCGTAGTATTCCGTTGTCTGTTAACTCAGATCTTTCGAACCATTCAAAGCATTCTAATGCAGCTTTCAGAAATATATACAGTGATTCAAGAGGGAAGTTTATAATGAATAGCGGCTCGCCCCGTCTTCGCACGGGTGCAGGTTATTATATAGATATAAATAGCTGGACCGATTTTGATAAATTTTTTTATGTCTGTTGGAATAAGTAACTGGATGGTTGAGATGCACAATTAGACACGGTAGGTGGCGCTACAATTGATTTGAGTTGAGGACAATTCCTTAACGGATGTGCCGATTTGATGGTATTTAGCATAATATTTTTTTTTTACCTACGACCCCCCCTGTAATTAGTTAATAACACACAGTCGGCATCCATGTAATGATGTCTATTACGCACGATAAAAAAAACACACAGCTGTAAAGTAAATCGCACGGCTTCACTAGCAGCATCTTAGCAACTCTCAATAGACATCGCCAGTTTATTCAAAGTTTACTATTTGAAAACATTCGATATCGCCACGTCTAACTATGAAAAGCCCAAAGGGATAAGTATGTATTGATTATAATTGGAAAATGGACTTTTGATTATCAACAATGAATTAAACGTTAGTTCTTCAATGTGCTTCTTTTATTGGTAATAGAGTAATAGAGATGAAGATGAAAGTTTACCAAGCACCTCTAAAAATGTAACTGTTGTTTCTTATGCTTCAACAAGCAAAGGAAGCGATTTATGATTTGTGTTTGATAACTGTACTGTTACTATAAACTAATATGGAATGGAATTAAATGTTGTACAATACAATTATAAAAAATAAATCTATTGTTGATGTTGTTCATTTATTATTGATAATAATATTATAAATACAAGTACAAGCAGGTCGTAGGTAAAGTATAGTGCGTAACTTGTGTTGTAAAGCATTTCACGCACTCACGGAATTACGCAATCGCCGCTACCTGCCATCGTGCGTAACTTTTCCATTCGGGCGTAAAATGCTTCTTACCACACACGTTACGTAATATACTATTATAGTCATTTCAAAGAATAAGTAAAAATTTGTTTGTACGGAAAATTAACAAAACTCCACCCAAAATGAGTAACATTAAGATAATTTTTAATCAAAATGAAAATAGTTAAAATTTGTATAATATTGTATGACATGACAGTAGTATCTACAACGTCTATACGCTGGTCAGCTAGTTTATAATATACTAATCCCTCACTTACGCAATATCTTTTGGGAAGGTCAGATGGTCATTGAAGACATTAAGCCACTGAGTTCTTATGTAATCGATTATAAAATGGTATGGAAATGCTTGGAAAGACTCAAAGAGTAGATATACTATAGATGAGCTATAGTATAGAAGAGGGCTGAAACGCCCTTTTGGAGACCGGAACTCAATCAAGTAAAGCAAAAAGAATGTAGGTTCATTGTGATGTAAAAAAAGCCCTCATTCACATACTTGCGGAATAAGCAGCAATACAGAATATGATACAAATTATCACAAAGGGGACGAAATTTTATGCCGGTCCTGCTATTTGTGCTAATATTATGATCGTCAGGTCAGGAAGTTGAACCAACTCAGAAACCTCCATACCCAACAAAGCTGCGTTTTTCCCAAAGTCGTAACTATAATTTTATCAGTTTGTGGTGCTTTCCATTCTACTTGAAGTCCGATACAATGAAATGAGTTAAATCGCATTCGGTTACAGTATAATAACAGTTTCCAATCGTCGCGGTAAGCGATGCAAATTATTAAAATGTAAGTCCAAGCTATTTCGAATCAAAGTTATCTCGTTTTATTGTTATCGAATTGATGTTTAGATGCTCTATATTCTCCAAAAGTCAGAGAAAACTTTGGTAATTATTGAAACTACTATTAAGAATACTACTCTATTATTACTTTCTCATATAGCGATTTTGGATCAAGGAAATAAACGAAAATGACAAACGGAGATGATAATTGTTACTAGTACTGGCATATAGGATACTCTACTTTGTCAAATTTAGTTAATGTGAGCCTCTATTTAAATTTTATTACCCTTTTGCTAGCTCCTTTAATTATCACAGGTAATACTACAATGTGCTTTTCACTTGATTTTCGGTGAAAATCAGCCCTCGGTCGTAATTGACCTTAAAATGTCGCTATTTTGGTTCGTTTCCTAGCCAAATCACTACTAATCTCATTATCATGAAATTGTAATTTAATTCGAAATTCTTGTAATTTTAACGTAAGGTGGTAGGAACATGATAATGAATCGCTCCGGAATATATTTTTCCTATGAATGAAATATCCGAAAATATAGGGAAAAGCATGAGGGATAATACAAAAAGGTCAAAGCATACATCTGGGAACAATTTATTGCCTATTGTAATGAACGAAAAGACAATTTGGAAGGTCAAGGGAGAGATGAATATCTAGCAAGTGCTCTTGAAGACTGGGCCTACCAAATGTGGAAAATGAATGACCAAAACGACAAAGAAAGTGAAATTGAAACTGTATGAAACCCTTCGTATCCACTTATACCTATACATTGTTGGTTTAATACTCATCTTGTTATATTCACATATTGTGCCGTACTGTGAAAGGAGCAACAACTAATAATATAGGCAATCTCTTAAGAATCTTAACTAACATTCGCCATTTAAATGTTCATCAAAAACCAAAGGGACTATGACTTTATCATCTAAAATCCCACACCATACGTTAATTCCCAAATTATATCAAATACAGCGAATGGCTTGTTTAAACATCACAGGAGCCATGAGAACAACACCAACCGCAGCGATGGAACTAATTACTGGTCTGACCCCTCTGGACCTGCACGTCAAGGAGGTTGCGTTAATGGCCATGGTACGATTGCGCACGGCTGGTGTAAGCCCTGAAGTAGGAGTGGGCCAATTGAGGTTAAGCCTATGGCAGGAAGCGCTCACTGCGCTACCTCTGCCGCAGGCAGTCAACGATGATGCAATTGAACCCAGGTTTTTGTTTAACAAACCCTACAAAATTCAAATAAAACAGAACACAGAGTCAGATGCTGCAAATGCAATACGCATATATACAGATGGTTCAAAAATATAAGAAGGCTCAGGATGTGGAGTTTACTCGAGAGAACTAAGCCTAAAGATTAAGTGGGGAATGGGAAACAATACCAGCGTTGTTCAAACAGAACTGGCTGGTATCTCAATTGCCACAAAAGAACTAACCAGAAGAGGAATTTCTGACAAAAACATAATAATCTGCACGGATAGTAGACAAGCCCTATTGGCCTTGAACAGGCAACGTGTTATATCGAGGCTAGTACTGGAGTGCCACCAAGATTTAGCTGACGCCTCGGCAGATAACAATATTATCCTGAGGTGGGTTAAAGGGCACGACAGGAGTAAGGGAGAATGCTTTGCTGATTCTTTAGCCAGGGAAGCCGCTGGACTGAAAATTCTAGGACCCAGTGACACCTACGGCCTAACGACTTCCACAATTGCGGAACTAGCCAAACTTTACACTCATGCTCAATCCCTTAAGAGATGGGATGGAATCAAAGGATGCAGTCTTGCCAGGATCACCCTGGGCGACCCTGGGAAGCTGGCGCCGAAGAAATATTTGGCGATGACCAGGAAAAACCTGCGTTTAACAGTAGGATTTTTGACTGGTCACTGTCAACTAAGGAAACACCTCCATACTATGGGGCTAGTGGACACACCTCTATGCAGGATGTGTGAACAGGAAGATGAAACTGTCAGGCATGTCTTATGCGAGTGTCCGGAGTGTCCGGTGAGTCTTGGCCTACACCTGCCGATATGAAGGATATATCTCCTAGTGACCTGTCCACCTTCCTGAGAAGGACAGGATGGACAATGACCTAGGAGGACAACTCCTCGGGAGGATGTACAATGGGTCACATGTGGC
>CAJUYI010001508.1:25139-39294 GCA_910591695.1 Galerucella pusilla
TTCTGTGTAAATTTTAATTTATTAAAATCGCAGAGCGCTTTCGGCTGCTAAGCCATCTTCAGTGCTTACTCGTCAGATGGCTTAACAGCCGAAAGCGCTCTGCGATTTTAATAAATTAAAATTTACACAGAATACAAATATGTTTTCTTGAGATGTTGATTACACATTATTTGGTGAAATTATCACGTGATCGTAGGAAAAATACTGTACATTACTCGTGCACTCCGCACACGTTATGTAATATACTATTACCAAAAAAATGGGAGGAAGATGGAGAAAAATAAAAAATACCACCGTGCAGGGGAAGTGTTTTGCAATAATCTTGCGTTTTTTTCGTCCGATCAATGGTTTTTCCGGAAAAAATTCGGTAAACTAAGTATGTGTTTCGCATCCGCGCGACTCTGCTGCACGGCGGAAGACCTACTTTCTGAATTCAGAATTTCTTCTCAATCTTTGGTAAGAGTTAAGGTTGTAAATGATAAATAAAAGGTAATAAATTAATTTTTACATATTTTTATTGGAAAAAGGTATGCAAAAAATTATATACGTTGTGTTCGTTGAATATTAATCTTTATATTACAGAAGTATCAAATTTTGTTTAGCAAAAAATAAAGAAGACTCCTACCCGAATCTATAAAAATTGCTATTTTCGCTTATTATATAAAAAATCATTGAATCCAAAAATGTATGTGAATTAATTAATTTTGTAATTATGTAATCTTGATCTTAGAAGTTTCCTTAACATTTCTACGCAAACTCCATTAAAATTACTCCAGTTTTATTAAAGTTACAGTACTTAATATCTATATTTTCTTGTAAATTCAAGATTCCTAAAATTTACAAGATAATGAAAAGTGCCGTATTCCGTAATTAGGAAAAGTTAATTATCAGTAAATTTTATTTATGGAACAGACCTACTAAATAACAGTTTCCATCCTTCGAAAAATTGTTTCAATGCCACCTTATTATATATAGTATATTACATAACGTGTGCGGAAAGTGACATTTTTCACGCGAGTGGGAAATTCTGTAGCACGAGACGTGAGCCGAGTGTGAAAAATCACTTTTGCACGAGTAATGTTCAGTATTTTTCCTACGATCCCGTGATAATTTTACCAAATAATGTGTAATCAACATCTGACATATTGATACACAAAATGTTACAATTAAAGTCAACATAAATGATTTCAAAATTAACAAAATAACTATCAATAGTGACAAAAATTCAAGTAGTTTAATTATATAATATAGGTAGGTTATTACAATGATTAATTGGTTGAATAATTAAAGAAATTGAATGTGAAATTATTATTGTTCATCATACTTCATACATACTTATCATGAATACCTTTCAAGATGATGACATTTTCCTACTATCGTAACAGGTGATTTGGATTAGCTGGTACAACATAACTTCTGAAGAAGAGTACGCGAGATCGATCCGCGACCGCGCCCTAATTTTTTTAATCAAGAGAGTTACAAAAATTTCACTTTTCAAATAGATCGCTTCAAATTTAGATATTACATAGGTAAATCTAATTAAAAATTATATATTTGACAGCTTGTCTGTGGTCAATCTTAATAAAAACTCATTTGACAGCATTTTTATCCGTACACGTACGGATAAGTTTTTTTTCAGTACGCGTATGAATAAAGGCCACATTTCATAGAACTAGACAGTGCGATATATGTCACTTTCCTATGTGATCGTAGGAAAATATATTTTTTATTGAGATACTTGGTTTTTTATTAGAATATAATATTTATATTATATATGAGTAATTTGCTAAAAATGATTATGTGCTATGACAGAAAAATTCCATCTCAAAGCTGACACTTTCCTCTTCAAAACGCCCTATTACAATTATTCATATCTACATTATAACTGTACAATAGTTTATAATGTATTCTGCCGCGCTTCAGAAAATAGAGTCGCGCGGATGCGGAACACATACTTTTTTGTTGCAAAAGACTCCCCCTACACGGATGGTATTTTTTACTTTTCTCTACCTTCCTCCCAGAGCGAAATATTGGAAAATTTCGAATATAAAAAGTTTTTTGATTTTTTTTTCTAATTTGGGAAATCGATAGACTGATAAACTTTTTTTATATTAATCTACATACTTTAAGGTACTTATAAATAAAATCAGCCGTATTGCTAATTACTTGTATGTGTTACCCCTATCGTCTGGCCTAATTCTAGTTAGTTTGTTTTCCTTTCTTCTAGTAAATTAAAATGGCCTAGAACATCAAGCAAGCGTCGTAGTTTTATTTTATTTTAGTTCTTTTTGGAGAACGTATTTTGCAGTGCGTCTGGGTACTAGCCCATTCTCTTCAAATTGATTATACTGTTCCGGAGGACAACTGATCAGTTAGAGTTTAAGCTTGTGTATTAGGGCATGTGCTGTGAATCTGTTGTTTGTCAGACAGACTTTGCGGAAGAATGTCATTGTAATATATTTCATTTGGATAATAATAACTTCACAAATAGCATATGCAGTCAGTCAGTATATTTCAACAAACCGAGTGACTTTTTAATTGATCTCTTGGTCCACCTGAATCAGTAGCTCTTGAATTTCGTTAATTCATCCATTCTTTTGTTTGGGATGCTAGATAACAGAGACATTAATTTTGTGGAATCCTCTTTTAACTATAATAACGTTTGATATTTTCTTTTATTTAATAATTTCTCCATATGTCGTATGGTGACTAGTATAATTTCATAATTATTTTATAATCTCAAAAAGTAGATGCTAATTTTCGCCACCATCGACGCCACTGTCTAATTAGCAAGTTCACGCAGGATCTCTATACTACATACGTTACGAAAGGAATAACATAATGTGTGACTCTTGGAACCACCGACTTATTTCCAAAAGTTGAGTGAACAGAGTGACCGCAAATTGTTAAATGAATTTTTAACACTCCTAGATATCTTGATCATGTTGACGAAGCTTTGAACCTTCTTTTAATTAGATACGCAAGCAGCTCCTTCAGCAGTTAATTTCAAAACGTCCTAAAAGTCTCTCATTATCAATATGTCAAATTTACTAAGTACATAGGCTGTTTTTCATTAACCGACATAATAATAATATTCTCCCCTTCATATCCTTTCCCATTTTATGAACGATATACTATGACATAAGATCACTTTTCTCCAATTCCACCAAACCAAACTGGTACTCTAATTATTTATTTTGAGCGCTTTTCGGTGACTGGTATCCCCTTTCTGTTTATGTTTGTCATTTCCGTCCTATTCTCACCAAATTTGTTGGTTTTACGCGTTAATGCTGTTCAATTAATTTTTTCTATCTTATGTAACATGAGTGTAAACATTTCGTTTTGTTGTGTCTTTGGATGTTTGTCTTGGTCCAAAAAATTTCCGGATATTTCAGTCCATCAGTTTAGTATTTGATAAATAGAAATGTGTCGATAAAAAGTTAAGCTAGGGAAAAAATTTTGTGGATAAAGGATAAACTTTTTGTTTGATTGCGAATTGGCTTGAATATAATATCTAACTTTTATCTTTGGCTACTTCCATTAACAGTTGGTACTATAGGTTTCAGGACACACTAAAAGGAAAAGAAGTAGTAGATGAACCAGCGAAGATAGAAGCTCTGTAAAAGCATTGTATACGTCAAAGATTTCAGTGAATATTCACTTCAATAAGTGGGAAAAATACAAGAAAAAACGTGATCGGTGGATGTCATAAATATCTCGTGTATATCAATTAGTTTTAATTGAAGTATATAACCTTTTTTCCACAAGGTATGTAATAGTACTCCTTGGTGTGTCAAAAATATCCATTTTAAGTGTTGTTTTGAACTGTTTGTTTGATGATGTTTTGACATTTTAAGGAAGTGAGTTATGAAGCTTTGGAGCCATGAATGAGTACGATTGTTGAGTTATTGCCTTTTTTACTAATAGTACAGGATCCCGATATAAAACGACCTTCACCGAGATGCTTATTTGATTACACGTATTTTATATTAAATTTAATATGTCAATATGAACATGTTGCATATGGGTTGCCTAACAAATTTAAGTCCAGGCAACGCATGAAGATATTTGTTACGAGTCGTTAGACTTTTTATAGTGGAGTATTGCACAATAATAATAAAGTTGTCTTATATCCATAATTTTACATTCGGAATTCAGAAGCTCTTCAGCTGCTGGACGACCAACATCATGTCCGAAAATTGGAAAAGAAACGATCTCGTGTGGTGTGTTTCATGTGAATCAGAGTGTAGTTTATTATAGATTAGAAAAATCTTAAAGACATCATTGGATTGACTCTAGGTGATAAGCACGTGGATTTAAGAATAGTTTTTTTTTAAGGAGCCGTCCCTTCGCCGGCACCTCCTCAGCCTCCTGGGCTTATTATGGATCCTCCTAGTATTCTAACTACAACCTATTCAGCCAATCCGTTCCCTGTATCAGCTTATACAGGTCCCTTGCTCGTTGGTTGTAGAAGTTTTCTTGAGTCATTAGGAGTCTACCATACAGTTTCTGCCTCCTGTGGTCCAGCGTCTCACAGTTGCATAATACATATATGCAGTGTTCTTTGGTGTCCTTTTTGCATCTTCTGCATGAAAGGTCTCCATTATATAGCCCTATTTTGTTCAGGTGTTCCTTTTTGGGAAAGTGTCCCGTAAGGAGCCCCGTTATGGTGCGTAGTTTGTTCCTGCAGTTGAGAGCAGTTCTTTCGCTACTTTTTCTGATGGTTCTTTTATGAATTTTTTTCTATGTGTTTGAGAATAGTTAGATGAAAATGTTTAGTCCTCTAAGTCTAGTTTTTATAACAGGAAGATTCTCCAAGGGGTATCTTTTAATCAAAAAAATTTCTTCTTAGCTGTACATCATGTACATGTACTGATGTTGTCGATTCGATCCACAACAGATTGGTATGTTACGGGTTGAAACTTATTTACATCAAACTAAAACCAAACAGCGCATAATAAATTAAGGGGAGGCTAACACTTACCGCTTGATAATTAAATTAAGAATAAAATAAACAAAACAAAATTAAAACTTCAATTTAAAAATGAAACTCAATCATAACATTGTTCATTTACTATATGAGAAATTCTTCTTTTATTGATCCTTCACTATAAACGGTCTAAACATACATGGCTACCTCTACCTAAGTGTCAAACTGACCAGGTGATGACCAGTAAATAAGGTTGGTAATTAGACTTACTTATCTTAGACATTCAATTGACATACTGTCGATAGTCTATGTTCTCTCTTTTTCCGTTTTGACTTTTTTTTGAATGGCTGCAATTTTTACCACATGAGGTTGAACGAATTCTTTTCGGATTTTTGAAGCCAGAAGCAAACGGAAACCACAGACTATTTCCTTTCTTTCCATGTCTTGGAAAGCCCGCAAGGGGATTTTTGCAAATAGTCTACTAAAAGCCACTCCACCTTCGGTAAGTCTTCCTAACCTAACCGAACCAAATTTCAATTAGCCACCATCTAACTTCTCTTTCATTCTTTTAGGCTTTTTATGTAATACTCTGGAAAAATTACTTTGATTGGTGACTGGCTGTAGTGCACCTGTTGCTGTGGATTAGGCGAATACCTAGGACTGTGACTACGGGTTACAAAGTAAGAGTATTCATTGTTTTTTTCTTTTCATCGTTGGCATAACCTAAGGAAGGACAACTTTGACACTAACTACTACGCCACACTGTTCAGAAACTTATAATTTAAAAGCATTTAGTATAATCAGTTAAATACTTACCATGTGAACCTATTAGTACTAAGAGGGGAATTCATATATTGTTAATTAGTCTTGTTTGAACTTATCATTGGAACCAATTTATTGTAACCAATAACTCCAAAATCTTATTCCAGAATAAAACAACTTTACAATCTCAATTTCACTGTCTTACCATTACTTCCAATAGATTTCATGGAACTGGAAAATAGAATTATCTTTTGGATATTTACTGACCCCCCTTTTCTCCACTGCAACTAGCTGCGGATTGTAATAATTATTCTAATATCATTGAATATTTATCTGATACCTACCTATAAAAATCTTGTATCAGGTAATTATAATTAAATGAAATTCGTAACTCGTATGTACATTTTTATTGAAACTGACCTAAAATCCGGTTCTGTAAAATCAACTTTATGAACTGAGATACCTCTCGCCGTGGCTTACTACTATCTTCGTTTTCAAGAAATATACGTACTTATTGTAAAATGTTATACCGATAGTTCAGCAATTACCAACAGCTGGTTGAAGTTTTATTTCAACGACCGGTCTCGCAGATAAACCGAGCCAAATATACGAATCTGAAAGATTGACAAAATCAGTTATGAGGATTCAAAACATGCAAAACATTTTATATAAAACATAATTTTTTCATATAAATCAGAAAAGTAGTTCTACCTTTTAGCAGTCTGTGTTACGGGCAGCAGTATGTTGCAAAAAAGAAGCATATCCACTACAAGTAAAACCTATTAAAATCTAAAACTAGCAGACTATTTGAAATGCAGAGATAACAAAAGTGAATTTTATTCACATTAACCTCTGCAACTGACACACATCGTTTTGTTCGTCAACCTACTTATTCTTTTTTTAGTTTATTTGAAAAATGCCGAAACGAAAGTTCAAATCGTTATCAGTTAGTGAAAAACTGAAGTTAATATCCCTTTATGGAAGTGGAAAGACACGCGATGAAGTCAGTGTGGAATTTAATGTGCCTCTACTCTTTGTAGAAAAAAGACAAGATTTAATTCCGTCTGTAAATGGGACAGACATGTATTTATACCACGGATAACTGAGACACTGGGTAAGTGGATTACTTCTATAAACCCCGGTTTATCAAAAGCCAATATTATCCATCAGTTAAGTATCCGTCGGATAAAAGTGACTAGCAAATGAAGTGTCAGTTAGTTTGGAAGCGGTTTATCAACTCGTTTTTATTCTCTAGTTTGTTAACTAACAGATAATGAAAGTTGGCAATGCTGACGAATGATTGTAAGCAATCTCATTGGTTGTTACAACTAGGTCATGTCACATCAATTGATAGTTTTGTTAGGTTATTAGTGAATGTTTATCCAAAGGTTAATGTGTTTTTAAATTTTTTTCTAGAAGAGTTTTTGGTTGTTGATAAATATGAATTTTCTGAATGATTATATTCTGGATAACGACGAGGACAAGGATATTGTGCAAGCTCTTGAGTACGAAAGAAGGCCTTATACAGTTAGGGAAACAGTGGACAACTTCGAAAAGTGGATTATCATGCAAGATTTAGGATGACAAAAGAGACTGTTCTGTCAATATTAGAACTGATTAATGATTCATTTGAGTGTCGAACAGCTGCTTCAACCTGCATCGAAGCCCCATTGCCCAATCCGTTTTTTATTACTTATTACATTTTTAGGTTTATTTGCGATGTTTAGAAGTAAATTTCTCCCCTCTGCTGTGAAATTGCATCCTCTCTTGTTAGTAGTACTAGTACTTTCCATTTTTTACTTTGCTCAAAACCGAAGTAAATTTGAACAACACCACAACGAAATTAAAACAAAAAAGTGAGTAATAGACCATGACTTCAGATATCGACTTATCCGCAAGTTAAAACTGACAGATAAATATTTGACATTATATATGCCGGATAAAGTTATTCTGTTGTTGATAAACCGACCTTTCCAAAATAACTGGTAGTTTAGCATCAACTGACGGATGAATTGCTATTGATAAACCGGCCCTAGGACAAATTTGTGGGTCCCTGGTAGGTCCACTTAACCAGGTTTCACTTCATATCTTCACATCAACCATTTTTTATAAGATCAATAACAGGTAGTTCGGAAATATGGAAAAGCAATAATGATTTTAACGATTCTTGCACATTTATTAGATAATAAAACAAGTAGCAAACGTCAAAATTACAATGAATTATAATGTTATAACAACGTAATTAAACGGTTGTAAACAAACCATAGTATTTTCACGGTCTGGCAAGCCCAATTACTCGTGGAGATGTGTGAAATAAACTTAATGTTTACTATTAACGTCGATAAATAGTAGTGTTAAATTATGCGGAAAATTTAACGGTTTGTTATTATCACTTTGGTTTTGAGAAAATTGATGTACCTAGAGATTGAAGTGGAGAGTGAATAACAAAAGACTTTTATTTCTTCACTTTTTACGATAATTGGAACAAGAAGGAATAGTGAGCAATAGTTAAGTGGGCGCTCTCGAATTGCTGTCTCAGTTTGCGAAGTTAAAAACATGTTAAAAGGATCGCTAGAATTTTCTGCAATTAATATAAATAAGATCTACGGAAAAACCTCAATTGGGGTAGCAATTTCGAGTAAAAAACCGGAATTGTTTCGTCATTCTTCTTCTCAAATTTGATTTGTTATACTGTTAGCAATGCTCGTCTATTGATAGGCCAAGCAATAGGTAAATATTTTTGACAAAAATCCTAGTAGAAAACGGATGATGCCATCATATCAAAGACATTGCGTAGTATCATTTTCATATATGTTTTGGGCACGCGAATGCTGTTCAGTAATTTGTTATATATTTAAAACGAAAAAAACATTTTTTTTGGTTATAGCGTAAAACCTACTGAAGCAATCTCAATGGTATGTATGGATAAATTGTAGATAATTGGAATACGAACAAAAAGAGGGATCGAGCAAGTTAATCGGATAATTAGGGACCCTAAAAATCAGGAAAAACCGGAAAATTTGTAATTTTTTTCGAAAATTCATGTCTTTGTCAACTTTTTATTTGCAAGAGCTGAAACTTGGTACAAAAGAAGCACTTCGTATGCCCTTTATATGCGCGGAGAGTAGACGCCAAGCGACGGTTACTTTGATCGCAATTGAAATTCTGGAATACTGAATCTTCAATTTGGCCCATAGAAGAAAATCTAATACAGCGGTTGATCTTGGTGGCCACGGGTTTAAAAAATGTATCACTTCATTGGTGTGGTACCTCTGGGCAACCATCTTGTTGTATCCATATATTTTGCCGTACCGCTGAAGAAATATCTTCTAATAATTTAGGC
The DNA here is from genome assembly GCA_910591695.1 of Galerucella pusilla. Classification (NCBI taxonomy): domain Eukaryota; kingdom Metazoa; phylum Arthropoda; class Insecta; order Coleoptera; family Chrysomelidae; genus Galerucella; species Galerucella pusilla. Next base: position 34,175 of record CAJUYI010001508.1, read on the forward strand.
AATTCATCTTAAGTAACACTCGCCATGAGTGCCATGACATAACGATATGCCTGGAAATGAACAAGCTATTAAACTCACGGGAAGAGGTTTAGCAATGACATATGTTGAAGAAGGTGGTACGAGGACAAATACAAAAATGGGTACAAAGCCAACATAGACTACAGTGGAGGAACACTCCAAAGCAGGTACACAGTAACACCTTTATATAATATGTGTGAAAAGGGCTGAAGAGCTACTGAATATCAGTAGGAATAAGCTAAAAATGATTACAGATCATCTCACAGGTCATGCTCAAGTTGAAAAGCCTTTCATGGGCCTTCATTACATGGGGCTGTATAACGGGGATCTCAGCTGCAGACTTTGTGGTACGGAGACCGAGTCTGACTGTGAGGCATTGGACTCCAGGAGACAGATTATCTTCGGAAAGGCCAATGTGCCGCCTCAATCATATGGCACGCACCCAGGTGGGTGGTGGAATGAACGTGGGAGTAGAGTACAATGAGCCAAAGGGGTGCGGTGCTTCCGGTATAAGGGTATAAGAACGGCTCTCAAAAAGGAAAAAAACAGCGCTCGCCGTTTCAATGTTCATGAAAAATGAGAGTGCCTATAGTTTTACCATCCAAAATCCCACACCATACGTTAACTGATCAGTGACACTGGTTGAAATTTCTTTGCATCCAGTATTGGCTATGATCAGACTAATACACTGTGTTATATCTGTTTAGAAATCCATACAAAAAAAAAAATTGATTTTCATTCAGAGATACACGATCCGGATGGGAACGATTTTAAATTAGAGTGAACACAATATCTGGAAATTCCTAACTCGCAAGCTAGTTTTATTATACTAACTCTGTGGTTCTTTAGCAATGCATCCTAAAACATTCATTTGGGCGGATGTAATTTGGGCGCTAAGAGATTAATGCACTTTTTACAACATGTAAACTAGGCGCCAAGAACGAAGGGTCATTTTAATCCTATGTGTATTTTGGGCTCTAACCGATTGAAGTACCCAGGCCCAAACCCGGTTGATCAAAGTGTAACTATGTATAAAAATATCAGAAAATAAGAAATAGAAAACTGAAAAAAACAAGAAAACCCAGGCCCAAACCCAAACATTGGTGGTTAAATTATTGAGATAAGAGTTATTTTATGACTCGACCTACCTGCACTTCTTAGCGCTGAAAATACATGTCGGATTATCTACCCTTCTTGGTCAGACATGTGAAGAAGGATGGTTAGCGCCTAAATTACACCCGCCGATTCATTTAACCTATTTCTGTATTGTTTCTTCGTCGTCGTGTAGAATTTCTTTCAAGTTGATTAGATCCGGTTCGTTTTGAACGTTTAGTCAAATTTTCAAATGCTCTTCTGTAAAAATGTTGTCGCGAGGAATATCTTAATGCGTATTTTCTTGCTGCAATCGGTGTATTCTCAAAACAATCAAAATGCACTTTTAACATATCATAAGCTTTGCTATTTTTGTGAGGCACTACGTATTTTTAAATTACTAACCGTAACAGGTTCATAAATTCACTTAAATATAAGTTGTCACATCTGAACGCCTACTACATTATGTAAAATTTTTAATTTACTAGTACAAAACTCGATCTCTAGCATATCTCTTTTTTCTTGTATATTCGCTTAGAAAATGGATATTGAAATGCAGTTTCTACTACTTTTATTTTAATTTTATCCTCTTTCAAGTAACTGTTGAAAAAATTAGCATCGCATTTGGAGATTCCTGAAAAAACAAAACAAACAAAACAATTATTCAATGAAAAAAATAGAATCCTCCAATATCTAGATATTTAAATATTTCAAATACGTCATTTAACTGATCAAAAAAAGTTAAGTGATTGACAGGCACCGACTGTTCGATGAAGGTTGTGACATAATCGTTCTTAGTAAATAATTATTCTTCATGTGCGAGACATCGATTATGTGAAAACAATGCAAAAACCTCCACTATGTCCGTTCTCAAGAATTTTTCCTTGCCAGTTGTCGCTATAATATTGTGAAATGCATGATATAATTATCATTGAAACATGGTGTGTATTATATCGTCAATTGGGTGACTACAGGATGAAGAAACATCGCATTTAATCAGCTATATGAGAATATTTTTGAAAATATCCGTTACGGGAACCATGTATGTCTATTGAGACCTAAGAGATTTATTATTTTTGTTATTTATTGGAAAATTAAATCCCAATATTTTTGATATTTTCATTTCTTTTTATTTCAACGTTTCCGTAGCGTTCCAGCTCTACTTAGTCTTTTAGTTTTTCTGCAACACTCCACCATCTTTTTAGTGTAAGGTTGAGAATCACTTCCATGACTGCCGTTGAGCATGTTTTCTTTTACGATTTGGCTACTTCTTATATATCTTGAGTGGCGAGAGATGAGTCTTGCTTTCTTCGGACAGACAACTACACCTTCGTCCAAAATCGTGTATCATCCCGTGGCATACGATTTTTCAATTAACATGTATCGAATTCGGCAAGCTATTCTGTTATGTTTCGTTTAACCGACAAACCTATTATTGCTCTTGAATATTTCAAGATGCTTGAAAAAGTAGTGTCTCAAAGAGTTCAAAAGATAATGAAAAACAGAATAAGATATATTCCCCACAAGATTACATTGACATCATGAAAAATTGTAGAAGAAAACGACCCTTCAACGTAACTAAAATGGAAAAAGTTGACTTTGTCAGCACTAGGAATTTAGAGAAAGCTATAGTTAACAGAAAAAAATATTGTGTTCCTGAAAAAGTCAATTGGCTACACATTAAGGAAATCAAGCTCCCCACAGAAAAGAGATATAGCATTTTCATGAAAACAGACTATAGAGTTGAGAACGAATATAAAAAGATTAATATTAGGAAAGAAAAAGGAACACAGTTTTCCGAAAAGCTTTCTCAGTCCAAACGGCAACATATAGCCGAACCAAAACTGAAAGATATTCAGAGCTATTTATTCCTAACTCCTGCAGCAGATCAAGCTTTTTATTCTAATCTTAGCGGAGGCCAAAATATAGAAGAAGACATAGACGGATATAATGGTGACTTGGACTTTGAGTTACTAGACGACTAATACCTACCGCTGATTCAATTATTGAACATTAGGGAACCTACTGTTTTTTCTGTTCACGGACATGCTTGTAGAGCGATTTTTGCTTTGAATGCCATGAAACTTTTTTTCATGGTGGGTTTGATTTATATAAAATGGTGATTTGGATCTTACACCATATAAGTTATAATATGTTTTCCATTAAACAATATGGAACCAACTATTTTTTCTTATATTTACAGTACTTTTAAAAATGTTCTTTTTTTCAGAATACTTTTTTCATTTATAAATACTACATATGCATTGTATTCATTCATTTCCTATGTGTTTTACTTATGAAAAATTTGAGATTCAAAATTTAAAACGTTTTTGCCGTTTTTCTCGAAACCTTCGAATAGCTGGTTGGTCCCTTATTGCATAACGGGGTCCATTTTATACTTACATTTTATCCCTTCACAAAATATTCGAAAAACTATTGGATCGAAATTAGTGGAATTGTCTAAAAATCGGATAATCATCCTCGCATTGACAACACTGATACAGAATGAATAAAATGATGTATGTTGATGAAATCACTTGTTCATATTATTTCGTTTATATTTAAAAATTACTAATGGACAATCGTTAACATTGGCTCTTGATTGGCTGCTTGCGATGACCTTATTTTAGTTCGCATATTTTCCAGGTCTCATGTTTGGTTCTGACAACTGTATGTTCATTTAAAAACCAGGAGGAGTAATTTGAAAAGCCTTACTCACACCACTAAAAGTTACCAGGTTAGTTACTAAAGGGTGTGTTCCAAAAACGTAGTCAACAGTCGTGTTCCAAATATATTAAATATGCCTTGATAGCAAAGATATTAGTCATAAGTCGATTTCTCCTCTGGGGGCCTATTCTCGAATGTCGAATGACATTTGTCGTATTCGACATATGTCGATAGAAATTGTCGCACAACATTGGCATCTGGCATTCTCAAATGGGTTCGACATCTAAGTCGCATGAGATAAATTTTGTCGAATAACATGAACTGGCAACACCGAAATTTCGATATTATATCGTGTTCCATGCCACTTCTCTTGTAAAGCTGTAAAATAATGAAATGACAGTAGTAGTTATATGATCTGTTGTAATGACAGTAATGATTTGGTTATTAAATTTGTTAGAAGTTAGAATGTACAATGTACCTACTTACTCGAATGTAGAACAAGAATAACAAGATAAACATGGAAAGTGAAACCAAAAAAAATAAAAAAATATTGCACCCAAAACGAACATTAATAAATTTAATGCAAGAAAAAGAAAATGAGCCTCTTTTATCTGGAAAATTTTCAAGAGATAATGCACTTGCACGATTCCCTTGTTTAGGGTTCTAGAATAATGATTAGCTCTCTAGCTAATTCTTTAGTTAATCTGAACGTTTTGTTTTAATAAACTTTCTGTCAGATAAAAATATAAAAGCGCTTCTATATATTCCTCGTCTCTCTCTAGGTCGCTGATACATTTCTTGATTTTCTAAATTTTCAATAGCAATTAATAAAGCTGCCATTTTCTCTCTACAAAAACTTCTGAAACAGAACCTAAGAAAAGTATTAAAGTATTAAATGTTTTGAGTGTTTTCACTTTTGACATGTATAACATTAACCTATAAATTTCGCAAGTGATGAAATTCTCGCATTCGACATCAATTGTCGACTGCCTTTGACCATTCTACAATTTGTCTATCAAAAATTTGCGAAGGCGACATTTGAGAATAAGAATATTCAGATTTTATTCGACAAAGAGGATTTCTCGCATGTGACAAAATATGTCACGGTTTGAGAATAGGGTCCCTGATCTGCAGTATATTTTTCAGACGTACCTACGCATTAAACAAAATGTAAGATTTTTTCCTGTTTCGTTTCTTATTCAAACATAAGAAGATTCAAATTCACATCGACAACAAACAAATAATTATGGTCATTGTTGATGGTGGAGAATTACAGATAGTCAAGTTACTTTAATTATATTTATTACAATTAAATTGAAAAGAATATGACAATTGATAATATT
>CAJUYI010001508.1:49294-77749 GCA_910591695.1 Galerucella pusilla
TAATAAATTAATATTTACACAGAATACAAATATGTTTTCTTGACTTTCGAGTCATGTGTACTCAGCTATAAAGTATTCACCAAAATTGAATAAACAAAAATCTATAAAAATGAGTTCTAGCGAAGACAATCTCCCTTTGGATATTGAAAATGCAGTTTCCAGTTTTATTTTAAATCTTGTGCTAAAGAAATAGCGAGAAAAATACCAGGAGGCTTATGATCGTAATTCATTCACATACTTAATTGTAAAGAGTGCACTGTAGATGAAGATTAACTTATTGATATGTATGATGAACTTATTCATATGTACCCTAAACTACATAGTATGAAATAAATATTCAATTCTGATATTAATATTTTTCTTGACTTTTATTATCACACTAGTGCGGTAATATTAGTCCAGCCAAATAACACTTTCACAAAGAGAAAATTGTTAACAGGATGGGAACAGTTGAAAATGGTGAAGAGGCGTATAATAATCGTAAAATAATAAATGCGTGAGCAGAGGTGTTTCCAGATATTTTTGTGAGGTGAAAAGGGGTGGAATTTTGTATTATTGCGATTTCCGGCGAAAGTTGACGTCGGAAAGAAAAGTGGACAACAGTAAAGTGGTAGATCACAAAAAGGTCTATCACTTTTATGAAACTTCATCAATCGGGGTTTTCTAAATACGTTTGCAAATTGATCATCTATCTCTTCAATACTGCTTCTATTTGTAATTTTAATATCTTCTTCTTCTTCTTCTTCTTCTTCTTCTTCTTCTTCTTTTTCTTTTTCTTCCTCTTTTTCTTTTTCTTTTTCTTTTTCTTTTTCTTTTTCTTTTTCTTTTTCTTTTTCTTTTTCTTTTTCTTTTTCTTCTTCTTCTTCTTCTTCTTCTTCTTCTTCTTCTTCTTTTTCTTCTTCTTCTTCTTCTTCTTCTTCTTCTTTTTCTTTTTCTTTTTCTTTTTCTTTTTCTTTTTCTTTTTCTTCTTCAATATATTGATTTTCAGTGATTAAGCAAAGGCCCGGCTGCACCTTTTCAGCAGAATTATCTTCAGATTCATCGAAATCTTCTGAAACGCAGCATGAGAATTTTTGAATTATCGACAATGACTTCTTTGCAGCCCCACTTTGTTGGTGTAGTTTCTTTTCCAAGCCACGCTAGAAGCTGGTAGAAAACTCTAAAAGAGTGTTGTGTAGCCGCACCATCAGTGGGTGGTAATTTGTCCAGTTTGAATGTTGACTTTGCAGTTGATTTCATATATACAATTGAAATATTAATTCCTCCAGAGATAATTCTGGTTTGCCTTTGTATGATGTTATTAACTTGCAACCATTCTGTGCAATAATTGTTGGATCTGCGTCAGAGGTTAGGTCTGAATCGTTTTCAAATTTTCGCAAGATATATGACGTGATTCAAAATTTCAAGATTATCGTAAGTTGTTGGGAGACTTCACTAAAATAGAATTATATTTATCGTGATCCCTCCCACACCTGCTCAGAAACGACACTTTGAGACAGACCGACCCCCTCCTTGGGTATGCTTTGACGGGATCAGCTGTTCTATATAGCTGAAAGAGTGACGGGGGACTGGAAGGAGATGACAGCGGTTCCTTATGGAATTTTGTATACTAAACACGGGCAGCGGGAGATTCAAATGAAAAATCATTATTCCACTTGTATGTTCATATTAGGTAATACTGTTAAAAATTGGAATATCTGATCAAATAATGAAACAAAGAATCTTTTGTATTTTTTCCATACAATTGAGTAGTGCAATTAGTTTTCAAGAATTATTTGGAAATTCGAACGAATTATTAACATTCAGTAAAAAAAGATGGTTGCAGAACTCATTTTTTTAATTTTCCAATTTTTGAGCATACTTCTTAATGGAGATTGTATATTTTTAATATTTCACAAGGAAGTATAACTCAAGACGAAAGAATGGCGACATGAGTGAAGTCTCTACGGCAATTTTCCAAAGGAGAATTTTCATTTGAAAAATATTTTTTTGGGCCGGAAAACGTGATTATCTCGGAAGTCTCGTCAAAATGAAATTATCATTGTGTAAATGAAAAATAAAAAACGATAAAAGCGGTTTTTCGCATTTTTCTCGGAGATTTTGGGGTTATATGGAAAAATCATCGATACAAAAGTTGTAGCCCACTTTTCTGTTGTACACTTTTCTCTCCGACGTCAACTTTCGCCGGAAATCGCAATAATCCAAAATTCCACCCCTTTTCACCCCCCAAATATATCTGGAAACACCCCTGCTCACGCATTAATTTTTTTTACGTTTATTAACAATTTTGTTTTTTTTCGCTTCAAAGTAAGCTAATTCGCCTTGTCTATATACGTCATTATTACAATAAAAATAGTGTCTAATCGTACACGTTACATGACAGTTGTAGATAAGCTCATTAAGACGGTTGAGAAATTTTTATTGAATTCATTGACAAAATAAAGCAAGCATTCCTCTGCCTGAGAGGATTTATTCTTGAATCCGACCCTTAACGAGGGGTAATTAATAATTAATGTGCTGGATGAGCTTACACTTTCCCAAATAGTGTAATTAAATTGGACACAATAGTCACCCTTTTTTCCTCTTCAACGCTGGTTTTTGCTCCCTAAATACTTTTTGCTACAGCTAACCGTCGAAAACACTGTTCCACAAAAATGCGACGTTCAAATTGAAATTAAAATCTGCTTGTCATCATCAAGGATATCCTTGGTTTTTATAGTAATCCTGAATCCACAATGCAGTTAATTTCAAGCATCCAAGAAACAAAATAAGTCTGACATATACACACAATTATTTCTAGATAAATGATGGGCTTTTTTAGTGCTTATTTGTATTGCTTTAAATTGAGATAAGTATTTTATAAAAAATGTCTCCAAATTTTATTTTTATTTTCTTGGAGCTGGATTTCTATCCTAAGAAAAATACCAAAAGTGCGGAAAGCAAGCGCGACCTTTGAACGTGATGCCACTCTTCCCTTTTACGTGACGTCAAAGACCACACGACTTTGAAAACGGCAGACCGTTGTAGGATTATTAATGTTTGCTACCAGGTTTTTAGAATTTTGACATGTCACCTAACCCCGAAATCGATATTCATATTCTTTTTGTAATTGCCATTAGATTATTTGTTTTTGTTTCGCTTTCGTGGTTCAAAAATGTCCTGAGAGTGCTTTCCACCACACATTTTTTGGGTTCCATGAAATGGAAACAGACGAAAATCATGGTTCGCAAAACCAAAGGTTCAAAAGAAAGTGACCAATACCAGGAACATTTGCTGTTGGGAATATTAATAAAGAATTGAAGGAAAAATTAATTATTACTTATTGCTAACCGTTTTGTTTTCACAACAAAAAAGTTCGGCTAAAACTGTTTTTTTGCAACTTTACAAATTAAAAAAAATCAAAAACTTCGTCTGTGAGCTCTCTTAACCTTTTGCGGTTATTTTTGCCTCAGAGCTTTGAACCCCATCATTAATCTCAATAACAACTTTGCCACTTCTTCGACGAAATGTCCAAATAGATTTTACTGCCTAATTTTTCCGTGATATATCCTCGAAGACAGCATATATTTGAATAATTTGTTGGTAAACACCTTATATCTCTCGTTTCTTTTTCTATTTTCCGTGATTTATGTAATAAGATCGATTTTGGTATGGTTGATAGAAGGAACAATATAGTGAAAACCTTTAAAGGATATGGAAAAAGGACAAAAAAGTTGCTGATTCGATGCCGGTTTTATTTTCCAGTTCCATTGTCGTGGATTGGAGGAAAACTTTTATACGATCATACAAATAATTATTATTATATCAAGAAACTTTCGTGGGGGTAATATAGAGGGTCTGAACGAAATAATAAGGGTCATTATTAATGCAAATTCAAAGATGTTCATTCAAATTTTTTGTTTAATTGTTTGCTGAATTTTGTCTTGAACTTATCAAGGTTGTTTTTCCCAAGATTTGGCGCTTCGATGAACAAGTTGTATTCTTCAGATACTGGTAAACGTATACCTTCAGTCTTTGAAGAAGATAGTGAATTTATGTTCAAACGGGACCTGTTCAGTACCCAAATAATGTTACACTCTTTTTCAAGGGATACCTACCAACCAAACCCACCTTAAAATCTCCGTTACCGCCCTTCCGAATCACTTCCCTAGCATTTGTCAAGACATGCGGTGGTCTTTTAGATACTCTTCAGTATATTCTTTCTTCTATCACTCCTATTTCTCATCCCATATGAAGTCTTTCTCTCCCCCAAATATTGCTTTCCACTACGCCAACTCCATCCATCCCTCCCTTCCTCCAACATTATCTCCACCATGCACTCCCAATGCACCGCCTTTTCTAGTTTCTTCTCCATCTTATTCAGCACTTTCAGCTCTTCCAGCATCTAAACACATGCCCACATCATTCTTCACTTCACACCTCTCGCACATTCCAATCTCTCGTTTCCCAATATTGTGGAAGAGCCCTACTCTCGCACCATGTTTAGTAAGCACGTTTGTCAAGAAGTATTTCTCCTCACCGAATGTCCGGTCCATCCAATCTCTGCCACTTCCGATCGCTTCTTTTAGCGCGCCCTCATACGCCTCCCGCCTCCTCTCCATTTCTTCCTCCATCCATTACTGCACTTCCTCTCTGATCTTACCACTTCAGCGTTTGTTCCTCCCTAACAAAACATAATTTTGTCAATGTATATCGCAGAATAGTGATTATTCCAACGCTTTATAAGTTTTGACAGTGACCGTTCAACTAAGAAGCAATATGTACTTCTCAGGCTGTAGGCCCCGACGGATATTTTCGTTGTTATTAAATACGACAATATCACAGGAAACTGTAATTAATGATACTTTATTGTTTCGAGACCACGAGTCTTGTTGTCGGATTTTCGACTTTTGGTTTGCGGTTGGAGGTGAGGATGTCGCTACTGTCACAAATTGCCACGCACTATTTTTTCAAGTTTTCTTTTCTTTTCTTTTCTTTTCGACAATAGTTAGGAAGACCAATGGTCCCCTTGTATTCACTTTTTAAGACTGAATTGAATTTGGAGAATAGGCAAATGAGCAGAATCTATAGTCTTGCTATAGTACAGACCAGTGGGTTAAGAAAGTGTGAGCAAACACCAGCTAGGTGATATCGTGTAAGTAGATACGGCACCAAAAGTTTACCGACTAAACTGGAAGTCTCCAGTTGATCTGGAACGAATCGATACTTGCAAAGCCACAGTGAATAGAAGAGCAATTCCAAAAAATGCTTTATCCAGTTCTCTACGCCGTCAACTTTCAAATAATTAAGTAGTATACATAAGTCAAAAAGTTCAGCGATACTTGGGGAGGAAAAACGTAAATCGTAAATCAGCTAAGTCCAATTTTATTTGAAGGAAATATATTTTTTATTTATTTATTTGTATTTTGCCCTTCTGATTTAACTAGTATCCCGGTTGTGGTTCTAGTTATTATTGCTCCCTTTATGTATTTTTGTTCAAGTTAATACATAATGCATAGTGCATAAGTTAAATTATTAACACGTGATCACGTTGCAGTTTAAAGCTTTAAAGGTATTATTATTATAAAACTTATTGTAGTTTCAGTTGCGCTACATTACTATATTTTTTCCCTCTTTTCTACCTTTCTTACCTTTTTGTGATTAAATAGGATATATTAGAAAAGACTGCTGCTTTACATGGCAGACTGTCCAGAAGTTATTGAACTCCTTTTTTTTGGAGCTATTCTTCTGTTCTCTGTGGCTCTGCAATATTCGATCCGTTCCAGGTCAACTGAAGACTTCAAGTTTAGTCGGTAAACTGGTGGAGCCGAACCTACTTACACGATATTACCACGCACTTTCTTAACCCACTGGTCTGTACTATAGTAAGGTTATAAATTCTGCTAATTTAATTTAGTTTTAAAAAGTAAATATAAGGGGACAATTGGTCTTCATACCAATTATCGAAAAGGAAAGAAAATTGAAAAAAAATTAAGGTAGAACGTGTCGCTGACACACGGTAGGAACTTTAGTTCCTTTTAAGCAAAAATTATGTAATAAATTTGACGTTATAGATAAACAATTTGCATATGCCTCGGTTGCCGAGTAGTGAGCAAACCAGACTCTCACGCGGTAGAGCCGGATTCGATTCCCCGTGAAGAAGTTTTTTTTTATTGTTAATTTCATTTTTAAGGGTAGACGTTTGAAATATTTAGCAGAATATTCATTATTATAGATAATGGTACGGTACCCTTCATGAGGGAGTCCGACTGGCTGTAAGGGTTGACGGGTCGTTGTTATTAAACACTTAGTAAAAGTCACTTATATCTTAATTAAACAACTAAATAATTCTAACTACAAATTACGTTGATCTATCGGTATAGAACCGACCTCGTTGAAGTTTATTGTATTAATCTAATTATAAATATATTTGTACCCGTCTCATCAAAATGTCCAAAACTATGTTTATATTTTTATTTGAGCTTACTAATACTTTCATATCATTGCTGATAGACATATTTATAAAAGTATTAATTAAGCTATTTCGTCAATGACCTAATACATTATACGAGGGGCATTACATGGCAACATCTACTTATAACAGCATCGTATATTTAAAAAGGGAAACCGTAGCATTATACAAATTGGACATTCAAGAACCGTACGTTTACCACAAAATTAGTGGAAACATGAAATTGAATTGTTAAATTTTTAATTTGAAGTTATATTACAGTTTATAGAAATTTTTATTTTCTAGATTTTTTCTTGAGTGGGTCGTAGAAAAATATGCTGTTCGACTCGTGTGGATTGTCCATATCGCACTTGAACGATTGAGCACTCCACCTACGGCGTCGTGCTCAAACTTCGTCCTCGTGCGATATGGCCATCATATCCACACTAGTTGCACAAACTACTATTTCTATCAAAATATGCCCTTTTACATTTAAAAACAACCTGCCAAATGTCAAATCAATTTATCCATCCATTTTAAAGTTATCGAATTAAGACATTCAAGTTTTCAAAATTTCAACACCCTGTATTTCGAAAAGTAAATGTGCTAGACCCCTTAATCCTCATATCATTTTGTCCAATTTTAGGAGAGCAATCTACATAAAAACGTTGTAATTACCTTCAACGTTCGAGATGCTTATACCATTTTTTGCGCGATTGTATTGAAATAAATTCCGAATAAAACAATTTAAATTTCTTCGAAATGAACAAAAAAGCTCAATCGCGCAAAAAAAATTATGGAAATAATACTAAAAATGTATCCGAACAAATTCAGTAGATCACCAGCACTGCGAATACCAGCTTTGCATAGAATTTTAATATAGCATCGGTGGTTCAGTGGTAGAATGCTCGCCTTCCACGCGGGCGCCCGGGTTCGACTCCCGGCCGGAGCATATGAATCGCTGCTTCGTAAACGAGAGAGAGACTAAGGAGAGAGCACAAGCACGCAAGCAAGGCACATAACGAAGCAACGTAACATAACGTAGCGTAACGTAACGTAACGGTCAGATAACCTGACGTAAAGAACTAAAGTTCCAAAAATAGTGCGTGGCAATTTTAAAAATATTTTCCAAAAGTTATGAAGCATTGGGATATTATTATTATTATTCTGCGACATACACTGTGTCCACTTAAGTTCGCACCATATGGGAAACTTTTTTATTAACAATTTTATGAAAAAAATTATTGTTTTAATCACTCATCAGTGTACTGTTCTACAATATTCAAGAAAAACATTTAACATGTTCGTCATTTTAAAACGTATGCTACCTACGATTATGGAAAAGAAAAATGAATTGTAAAGCGATCCGTTCAAGGTCATCAAAAGCTCTGGCAATTTATGAATGAAATTTATAATTGTAATACTACTGGTTCGTTCCTATACTGTGGTAGAGTAGTGATTAGGAAATAGAAACAATATTAAAAAAGCACAAAACCTATTTTTCAATAACATTTCCCGATATTGTCAAATTGAAAGGTACTTTACTCTTGGGGAAAATTCATATTTTTTCACAAACCTCGTATAATACTAAAAAAATGTATATCTGATGATTTTACTTTTGATTTTAGAATGTGCAGAACTTTTTATGAGGACTAACTTTTTTTCGTAATGTTAACAATAAAAAAGTTTCCCAAATGGTGCGAACTTAAGTGTAACGCGCTTTATTGTATATTATGTAGGTAATAATACTTCATAATTTTTTCATTTGGCCGACTTCGGCTGGGTACTGATACAAAGATACTCTGACAGCAACCTCACAGCCAATGCTTATTTAATAAAAAATGGTCAACATTTTGTATTCAATCAACGACAAAACTTATCACCAATAGAAACTATTTGTTTTGAAATTGAAAAACAAAATCTCCCACAATAACATTTGAAATTCCTTTCGAAAACCATGTAGTTTTTTGAAATATCATCGGGCTATAAACCATGAAAATTATGTTTACCACATTTCTAGTGATTAAAACTCGAATAACCTAAAAACATGTCTACCTTGAATGCTTGCTTCCGTCTAACCAATAATTGAAATCTCATGTTATTACTTTGAAAGTTACATCTGTTTATATTTGTTACAGTCACATCTAGACGCCTCATTCCCTAATTATCTTTCAAATTTAGCTTCTAGTAACTAGAAATTGTCCCGCCTATTCCAAGTTCTGTACCCATTTGATCTATTGAAGAAAATTGTAGTTGGCAATTTGTGTTCTACACGTCCAGATCCAAATTAATTTATATCGCAGTAAACATATTGAATGGGACGTGTGATGTTAAGTTCATAAACAGATATACATGTTTGTGGTAGCGATGAAGCTGGCGAATACATTTATTATTTCATTTCCGACAGGGTCCAATACAAATAAATTATGTTATATATTTTATTTTAAAAGTATGCTAATATATTTTGTAACAGAATTTCTTCATTTTCATTCCCAAATTATGTGAAATATTCTTTTCGATTCAGAAATCGTGTGAAATTTGATCATATCAAATATTAATTGCAGGAACTCAACTTCAAATTAATGTTTTATAGCAAATTAATCATAAAATTAATTAATTCACACTTATTTTATGATGTGCCCAAGTTAATTTATTCAAATTATATCATATTATATTAAATAGTTAATAATCTTAAAAGATTTTCACCTGAAATAAAACACAACAACAGTCGTGTGACAAGGCAAGGACGGGCCTGGTTAGAGTTTATTCAACTTAATAGAGTATTTAATAATCTCTCATTTGGGAGGAAAAAAAAAAAATTTAGAGAAATGGTCTTCACAAATTGAAAAAAAAAACAAAATATGTATACTAAGAATACAAAAAGATAGATATTTGTGAATTTGATCCTTCTAAAAATAATCCGCCACTGGTGATCTTTTCTAGAGCAGCTATTGGCCATATGATTTATTGAAATTGGTCAATTAATTTTATGATTATCGGCAAAAGCGAAGACGATATACTTTGAGACAAACTATACTATAATCTGATTTGTCTCCTCTCATACAATTTATTGAATTAAATTTTATTTTTGTGCTTTCAATACATTCTGTATTATATTTTATATTGATTTTTATAACTACTTCCCGAAATCTATCTTTCATATCCTCATGTGTGGCCAAGAAGGTCACCAGACCTTACAGTATCGGTACCTATTAGATTTTCCCTTATGGAAAAGAATGAAAAATGTAGTTTTTAAAGAGTGACAGCATCGGATCCGCATCACAGTTCGCAATTGTTTTGCGTATTGTTGATAACCTAACTTTGTATTAAAATACTTGATGTACACCTATTTATATCCCAAGTAACAAAAATTGATATATAAAAGTTATAAACACCTTTATAAAATCATGTTTGGAAGGTAAATGGTGCCTTAAAATGTGAAATAAGCATTTATACAGAGCTTATTCAGCTGTTATAACTCTAAATAGGCCCACGTTAGGCAACCATTTCATAAGGGTATTACGAGCAACTGCATTATAACTGTTCTATAGTACTTCTATGATATTCTTATAAAGGTTTGAAATACCCTTTATACGACGTTTATATATCCTGACCTCCAAACCGCAGTAGTTATGGACACTCTTATAAAGTTACTGTTTAAGGACCACATAAAGGTAATTTAGAAGTTAATATACCATTTATATGACGTTAACACCTACATCATCTGAAACAAGATTTTCAGAAGAAACCATAATACTTATATAACTTTAATATTGCTAAATAGTAGAAACATCAATTATGTATTTGAAACTAATGCAACTGTCACTCTGCTTCGCCAATTTAAGTAGGTATGGCGTCTATAGCACTACTACATTATCTCAACTTCGGCGATATTGAAAAGGGACACAGGAGTACCTGAAAACTGGCATGCGAAGCAAATTTTACTGTGAAAATAGATCACGGTACCTCGAAAAAACACAACGCGCCCGTTATTTTATCAAAAATAAAAAAAATTCTGTAGCATTAATTTATTTGACAATGTTTCTTTAAAAGCGATAATTACAGTCTCCCAGAGAAAACTAATTTCTGTGAGTAGAGCAACTTATTTCAGTACATAATTGTTATAAAATTGTTCAGAATTATTAATTTTCAACCAAAATTGAATTGTAGCATATCACTCGCAATTAGATTGCAATATGGCGGTAATGGGTATGAGAAAATGCAAACCGCTAGTTCAATAGTTTTATGAGAGGAATTTAAGTGCTTATATTACTTTATTATGTACCTCCTTAATATGGATAGTTTGATAAATGTATCTATTTTAAGTTAACGCCTCTTTACAAATAATCGGTGTTGCCGATTTAGGTACTTGCCGGTTATTATCGAGTCTGACATAGTTATACATTTTGTATTAATACAATGTCTATAATAGCAAAATACTTTTCGTTAATAACTGTATGTAAAATTTTCTGTAATCTATATTTTATCTCTTCCTCTGGTCTCTGGTGACATTTTATTTATTATTTTCAAAGTTATTATATGTATCTATCTGGGGAATTAACTTAACGTTTGACAACACTGTTTTTTCTAACCGGCATCAACCGCCACTTGGTTTCTCCCCCGTCAAGAGCAGTGGAAACTGGAGCTAGTCCTCACTAAGTCTACTCTCTTATTTCGCTGAAAGGGGATATAATCGTTCCATTATAGTGGTTAAAACTACAATTTTTGAAATTGTAGGTGGTATATTTTTGACATATTATGAAACCATTTTTATTGGATTATCAATCCCGTTATGCCAATATTCCCCCGAATATAGGTGGTGTTAGTGAAAAAGTACTTGGATCCTTCGGTAACGCTGCACTTGACAATCGGTTATTAACAATATTTAAGAGTTCTTTTGGAGCAGTATTCTTCTACTTATGCCGTACTTACTGCCCACGATCTTAATTTCGTTCTGAACTTATAGTTTAACTCAAACTTGACATCATTTGAATTTTACCTTGCGCTTAAAGTTACCACTTTTCTTAATATTTTTCCATTTTTTTGGAATCTCACTCATGATGGCAATGTAGAGAATTTTTCAAGCTTAAGTTAAACTTGTTATATAGCACCGCTATCGAGCTACAATATTTTATAAAAGTATCACATGTGCCTCTCTAAATAACTGTCAGAAAACGACATATGATCCCGTGGAGTTTATCAACGCTATTTTGCTTGAATCACCAAACTATTATATGAATCGATTATATAAACGTTTACAAAGTATACTATAAAGTATGTACTTAAAAGTGTAGAAAATATGCTTCTATATTGCTTAATGGTCATTATAGGAAGGTGTATAAACCAGTTAAAAAACTGTTATATAGAGGTCTTCTAATTATGTTCTAAGATCGCTTTTATCACAATATAATAGAACTAACTAGTAATATAAGCAAATTGGTATTCCAGAGTTGTCTAATAAACCAAAAAGGCTTTCCATGAAACCGTTATAAACCACTAACATAACATTTTGGTAATTAAACGGTTACCAACATGTTACTTGGGATTGCGTTTGAAAGTACAACTTTTGTCTTGCTGGTTAAGCCCGCTTTACAGTTCGCAATTTTTCATGCAACCTGCAGTATTCTTGATTGAAGGCATACGCAGAAGAGGATAATATGACAAGTCTCTTGCCATTTTAAGTTCTTGTCCCAAATCGATCTTGCAGCTTGCATGCAATTCTGGGGAAAAGTTGGTAATTTCTTTGTTACCAACAAAATGAAACTTGACTGTTTTCTTTCACACGCAACATAAACAGGTATAGGTACACCAATAATTTGAATGCAAAGCTAGTTTATCAACAACTACATCATATGACACACTAACCCAACCTTATAAATAAGCTCAATTTTTTTGTTAGTAATTAGTATCCACATTGAAAATTGCATATTGCAATAACTGTAAAACGATTGTCAATAGTTGCAAGCAAGCCCTTGCAAGGTCAAAGTGTTGCTGCAATACATTGCAAGAAGAATTGCGAACTGTAAAGCGGGCTTAAAAGCTGCAATACAAATCGAACTTATAACGGCAAGATACTTGCCAAATTATCCTCTACTGCGCATGCTTTCGATAGAGAATATTGCATGTTGCAAGAAGAATTGCGAGCTGTAAAGCGGACTTTAGGTACTTTTAGCACGCGGTGGAGCGTAAATTCCTTCAACCTAACTGTATTATAGTTGGTGCAATCGGGCATAAGTCTCACTCTAGCTCATGCATAAATTTGTCTTATCCAACAAACCTTGCGAATAATTTGATCACATATATGCCTTTCTCATCCAGTAACGAAATTGAACTTTCATGAATATTCCTGGGCTACGAGTTTTCGTTTAAAACATGCTTGCTGTTTTTCGAAACTTAGAGAGTCCGGCTCCTGTCCCGCACACTTTTATCCTAGTCTCTTTGAGCGTTACAACCTTTTATAGAAATAAATACTTTGCAATTTGGCAGAGTCTTTATTCAAATCGAAAGTCATTTCTACCAAAAATCTTCTTCACAAAAGTTTCACATTTTAATTCTTCTGACGCTTTGCCGATTTTAATGCCATCTAGTTATATTTCACTAAAGTTACTCAACGGAGTGTTCAGTTTAGAGAATAAAAACATCTTGCACGGATCGCGACACCCTCGATAAGCAACCTAACAAAGAAAGCGGTAATGTCACTTCAGGAGATTAGCGCCATTTATTAAAGAAAATGATGACGAGAAATAAATTTGCTTAATCTATCTCACTTTCTGTTTGTCCTTATCCTCATTCTGCTACCACAAAATATTTTGGGGAAATTACGGCGAATGGGGGCGAGTAGCGGTGGTACTTAGCCAATTGATAAGATTTTGAGTTTGACATCAATGGTAGAAAAATGTCAGTAATTGTAGACTTTCATCTGTCCACTATATTATGTCTTTTCTTATTATCAGTGTTCATTTCTTTTCCTGATATACTTGTACATTCAAAAATATGTGGTTGCTTCTAGTATCTCTAGCATATTGAGGCGAATTAACTTTGTATTGCATACCAATTGATGTAACTTCTGTAGGTACACCCTGCAGAAAACACTTTAGACTGCTGGGTGCATCTTGGACTACTGCTCTTAAGCATGATACCTGTGAGCACGAGAAATAATGTAGTTTCTTTTGTGTCTCTTTCGAAAGAGGCGCAAAACCGAGGTCTAAGTCAATGTATGTAGGGCTTGATACCACTGGTTCTGTATCTGTAAAGTAGGGAGGGTGAGTGTAGGCTCACAGCACTCAGGCCACATATGATCCATTGTACATCCTTCTGGGTAGTTGTCCTTCTAGGTCATCGTCCATCCTGTCCACCCCAGGAAGGTGGACAGGTCACTAGGAGACATCACCTTTACATTGTCAGGTGTAGGTCAAGACTCACCGAGCACACACTCTCTTACTGACGATAACTCCGGAGACTCACATTGGACATGCCTGTCAGTTTCATCTTCCTGTTCACACATCTTGCATAGAGGTGTATCCACCTCATAGTATGGAGGTGTTTCCTCAGTTGATAGTGGTCAGTCAGAAATCCTACTGTAAAACGTGAGTTTTTACTGGTCATCGCCAAATATTTCTTCGGCGCCAGCTTCCCAGGGTTGCCAGGGTGATCCTGGGAAGACTGCATTATTTGATTCCATCTCATCTCTTAAGGGATTGAGCATGGGTGTAACGTTTGGCAATCTCCGCAATTGTCGTTAGTTCGTAGGTGTTACTGTGTCCTGAAATTTTTAGTCCAGCCGCTTCCCTGGTTAAATAATCGGCAATGCGATTACCTTTACTCCTGTCGTGCCTTCCAACCCTCCTCAGGATTGTTATCTGGCGAGGCGTTAGCTAAATCTTGATGGACTCTAGTACTATCCCCGATATAACACGTTGTCTGTTCAAGGCTGATAGGGCTTGTCTACTATCAGGGCAGATTGTTATGTTTTTCCCGAAATTTCTTTTCTGGTTAGTTCTTTTGTGGCAATTGAGATACCAGCCAGTTCTGTTTTAACCACGCTAGTATTGTTTCCCATCCCCAAGTTAATCCTTAGGCTTAGTGCTCTGGAGTAAACTCCACATCTTGAGCCTTCTTTAATTTTTGAGCCATCTGTTTATATGCGTATTGAATTTGCATCATCAGACTCATTGTTCTGTTTTATTTGTATTTTATATGGTTTATTGAACACAAACCTGGGTTCAATTGCATCATTGGCTGCCTGCAGCAGAGGTAGCGCAATAAGCGCTTGTTGCCATAGGCTTAGCCTCAATTGGCCCATTTCTACTTCGGGGTTTACACCAGCCGTACGCAATCGTACCATGGCCATTAACGCAACCTCCTTGACGTACAGGTCCAGAGGGGTCAGACCAGTAATTAGTTCCATTGCCGCGGTTGGCGTTGTTCTCATAGCTCCTGTAATGTTTAGGCAAGCCATTCGCTGTATTTGATATAATTTTTGGACGGTCCTTGCTTGTAGAACCTTCGGTCACCACGTAATTGCTTCATACGTTAACATGGGTCTTATTATTGCAGTGTAGATCCAGGTGACCACACGGGGTGAGAGACCCCAGGTGCGTCCCACTGTCCTCCGACACCGCTCATAAGCCACATATGCTCTTTTTGCTCTGCTGTGTAGGTGAGTTCCATGTTAGTTTCCTGTCGAGGGTAATACCAAGGTATTTCACCCTTTCCGAGAAGTTTAGTTTGCTTTTGAAGATTTCGGGAAGTCTTAAACCCGAAAGGACTATCTCAGTCTTCCTGGGATTGATTGGCAGTGAGTGTTACTCACACCATATTTCTATTAATTTAAGTCCATCCTGCGCTCTATCGCACAGTGTGTGTACAAATTTGCCAGTCTGCAAGATAGCTATGTCATCTGCGTATGTAATTGTGTAGAATCCATTATTGTTGAGGTGATTAATCAGGGTATCCAGTACTATGCTCCACGGAATGGGTGATAAGACTCTTTCTTGTGGACATCCACCACTGGTTGGAGGTTTTGCAAAATTTTTGGCTATGGGTAATGTGTTTTCGCCGTTGGTGATTAGCTTCAATTGCAGAAATGAACCTGCTGAATAAAATAGAAAGCTAAATAAAAAAAATAGCAGCAGTCATTGAAGATGGAGCTGCAGCAGTTTTAGAACATCTAAGACCTGCAAGGAGAGTTTCATTAAGTCTAGGAAATTTTTCAAGGAGATTGCTGAAAAAAGAGAATATTCAGGCATACGAAAAGTGGTGCTACATGCAAATAAGATGGGGAAGGGTTGAGGAGTTACCGAAAAAGAAATAAGTCTGTGGAGTTAATTAGAACAAAGAATGAGGATTGAATGGGAAGAAATAATTCCGTCAAACCCTGTAGGGGAGATAATTTGTGAAAGAATGACATTATTTTCATTGATTGGATGGAAGTTGTTGTTGAAACTTTAATAGCCAACAACGTAACATTGTTAAAAAAACTTCTCGATTTCTATCAATTTAATTAGATATTAATGTTAATTTTGCTTCAAACTAAATCCCGCTGCATGTCGTCTCGTTAGTTTCATTCCAATTAAAAATAATTTACCTTTTCAATCATACCATACCATTAGATATATTTATGGGCATTTGTATACAGTGCTATTCGAAAGTCCCCTCCCCCCCTCGTATCTTTTGAACGGCCACACTTACATCAATAAAATTTGGAGGGTAAAAATCAAGTTTGTAAACTCCTCTACGAATGGTAACAGGTGACGTAATAGTAATAGATGACGTCACTGTGCCACTCTGGCTGATAATTTTGAATAGGACCTTATGGCAAGTGATATCTCGTTTGAAAGGCATTGACATTGGCTACATAGCTATATTAATTTTGTTTGAGCTTAAACTAATTTTGACCGATAAATTAAATAAATACCAAAATTATTATTTCACACTTAAATATTGAAGATTTTTCAGTCCGTCTCTGGTTAGTTGTCAAAAAAATTGACGTTTCTAATTTAATAGTATTTGTTACTTCGTTGTTTTTCTTAATAGCTTGAATATTTAATTTTATTATTGTTTAACGAGACGTTTAAGAGTTTACATAGGCAAAATGGTACGTACTCAAGCCGACAAAGTAGCAGCTATCTTAATTGGTGAATCTAGAAAGAATCTCCATGAAGCGGAACGTTTATGAGAGATACCCAGATCGCCCTATCTCGAGAACTTATTTGAGGGAGCTTCTTCACAAGTTTGAAACAACAGGTAGTGTTCAAGATGCCAAACGATCTGGTCGACCAACATTTAGTGATGATAAAAAAAATGATATAGTTGCTGAAATGGTAGTAAACCTTACTTCCTCTTCAACTAAAGTTGCGTCTATCTGTGAAGTAAGTAAAAGTACAGTACAGAGAGTGTTGGCTAAAAATAAATTCCATCCATACAAGTTAAAAATGGTGCACCACCTTTCGTATGACGACCCCGACAGAAGACTCGAATTCTGTGAATGAATGACAAATAAAATTAGTTAAAACCCACATTACACAAAAACAATTTGTTTTAGTGACGAAAGTACTTTTTGCCTCAATGGAAATGTGAATACACAAAATGTAAGGTATTGGAATGACACAAATCCTCACACCTTTCGTGAACAACATACCCAATTTCCAGAAAAAGTCAATGTTTGGGCGGCAGGTATTTTGGGAAACCACATAGTTGGTCCTGTCTTCCTAAATTTAAATTTAAGCGGTGAAGTGTATCTGGAGATGTTACAAAATGCAATTGAGCCGTTAGTTCTTGAAATTCCGGAAGATAATCCACATGGATTCGGCCATCTGGAAATAACATTTCAACAAGATGGTGCTCCTGCACATTATTATGGTGCAGTAACACGTTACCTGAATGAAGAATATCGAGGTAGATGGATTGGCCGGCGAGGTCCTGAATGGCCACCTCGGTCACCAGATCTGACACTATTAGATTTTTTTCTATGCGGGTACTTGAAATCCAAGTTTTATACTACGGCACCAGATAGCATTGGCGTTTGGAAGGGCAGAATTATTGAAGAATTCAATGCAATTTTAGCTGACACATTCGAACGAGTACGACAAGAGTTTACTAATAGGATGTATTACTGTCAGGAAGTAGAAGGAGCACATTTTAAACACTTGCTATAAGAATTGTTGATATTTGATAATTAAATTTAAAAAAATAATTTCACTAATTTTGGTATTTATTTAATTTATCCGTCAAAATTAGTTTAAGCCCAAACAAAATTAATATGGTTATGTAGTCAATATCAATGCCTTTCAAACGAGATATCACTTGCCATAGGGTCTTATCTAAAATTATTGGCCAGAGTGGCACTGTGACGTGATGTAATGTAAGTGTAGCCGTTCAAAAGATACGGGGGGGGAAAGGGACTTTTGAATAGCACTGTATATATATTTTTCATTTTCATAGTAAAATCTTCAACCTTGTGAGCTTCTCAGAGATTTGAAGGTTTGGTTTTTGATATTATGAAGAATGTGTCGGGGTGAACATACACCTGGACCGTTGCACCCCCTTCGTCCAAACAGGTCTTGAAGAAATTTTTGAAAACTAGTAGTCCTATTCCTTGGAGGAATTTTATAATATCCGCAGGGTTCAGTCTAGAAAAGCCTTCATTTTCTATCCACATAAAAATGTTAGTTGAATGATAGAATTAAATGCGGCCTCCCATTGTTTTCAAAGCTCGCGCTCGATGCACGCGCTGCTCGCCTGCTAGGTTCGGTTCTGTACGCGAATAAATTGGTAGTATATAGACTGGGTCCGGTACTGTATAGTATTTACCTTCAATTGAAATCAATCTCGTATATCTTTAAGGCGTTTGATGAAAATTAATATCAGAAAACCCCCACTTCACCCTAACATCGACTCATTCTTCATTCTCACAAATTTAAGATAAATAGTTGGGATGACTTAGAATATTCCGTTGTGAAATGGTTTTGGAACCGTCGAATTTTGATTGTCATGTTAGATAATTGATGACTTTTCTGATACACACATATATACAACACAACTATTTATGTAATGGTAACGGTTTTCGAATTATAGAGAGTCAATGAACTTCGACGAAAGTTATCAGATCGAGCGCGATTCGCATTTTGGACAATTTAAAGCGTTTTTAGAGCCCGCTGGTGCTAACAGTCCTTGAGTGAGTTTTTTTCGAAAAACATTAATCATCTGTTTGGATCCATTTATTTTAACGAAAGTATTGTGTTATTGGAAGATTTATAATTATTATACCGGGTTTATTTTAATAGATCAGGTTTATAGTAGGGAGAGCAATTAGTGAAAGATCAATTCAGCTTTGTTAATTACGTAGTTTGTAGCAATGCCATAGCATGAGCACTTTATTCACAGTTTCCTGCAAATAGATTGCCATTTTAGTAAAGCGTGGTATATAATATGTCAAAGTATAGTATAATACTATTATAATGCCTTACAGAGTCTTTGAAAATCAAAGAACAAACACCGTTCACTAAGGAGGAACAACTACTTCCCTGTCTATATGCCACGAAGGACATTGGATTACACTTCAAAGTTAAACCAGTTTAAATTAAATTATGCTCTTAGAGCTTCTGGTACTAACGTAACTAGCCATCAGACATGGGGGGGTTGGAAGAGCCTCGTCTAAAATGATGTGATTTAGCCTATTTATGAATTATTTTATTGGAAATAAAAGCCCGTGAGTTATTTGTAGAATTGTTCAATGTCTTAGCCAAAAATGGACTCACAAAATAGACCGAACAAACAAATTACTCCACACTCGTGCTACTTGCGTTCCTGAAATTCATTGATATTTTTGATGATGAAATATTTTGATGCGTGTCTGGTGTCTACTTTATTTGGTATATACCTATATACAGTGTGGAAACCACATATGGAATAAAATTCTTCATGTCATTATTTTAGAAAATTATAAAAAATGCCGAGACACATCAACTTTTGAATTGAGTTGTGCGTTATGTAAACATAAATGTAAATATACAGGGTGATTCACGCAAGTATGCCATAGTCGGTGTTTTTTTTATTGAAACACTCTGTATATTTGCATATTCCAACAAACTAAATAATGTATGGTCAATCATGAATTATACAGGGTGATTTTAAAATTAATAATTTATTACACTTGAAATATTGGTACCTACTTTTTTAAATTAGCTAAATATGGATTTATCAGAAATCTAAACTAACTAATTATTAGACGTATTTGTATATTGAACAAAACCTGCTACGCCCATGAATTTTATCATAAATACCTAAAAATTGCCTGAAAATGCCAATAATTAGACAAAATCAGCAAATAATGTGGATTGTTTTAAATCGGTAAATAATGTGGATTGTTTTCTATTCTGTCAGTTGTTGATGTGTTGACAGTTTATACTGAAAAAGTGAAATCTTTGTCAAACACTCTTCCCTTGTCGACATAACAATGAAATATTCAACTGAGACTCACCGAATTGAGATTTTAATGATGATCGGGTACGGGGATAACTGCAGAAGTCAAGTTGAAGTGGCAAACTTATTTAATCACAGGTATCCCGAATTGCCTAATATTTCACAAATTACTGTGTCTAAAATTCATGCACAATTCAGAGAACTTGGACATGTCAAACCATTGAAAAGAAAACCACACTTCGTTGGAGATTATGTGAAAGTGGATATTTTGTTAAGTGTCGAAGAGAATCCAACTTCAAGTCAAATTGCTTGTGAAAATAATGTTAGTCATACAACTGTTCTAAGATGTCTTCATGAAGAGAAACTTCATCCCTACAAATTAACTTTCGTGAAGGAGTTAACAGAAGACGATCCAGATCGTAGAATGGATTTCTGCGAAAGATTGATGAATAAGCTGAACAGAAATGAGTTAGCTCCTGGTACCATTCTTTTTTCTGACGAATCAACATTCACATTGAATGGAGAGGTAAACCGACAGAACTATAGATATTGGTCCTATATTTATAGATGGAAATTTGACCGCTGAAAAATATTTGAATATGCTTAGAAATGAAGTTGTTCCTGCGTTGGCAAACTTATATTCCAACGCAATAGATCCTAGCTCACGAAGAGGTACTATTGAGTGGCCAGCTAGACCGCCAGACCTTACGCCGTTAGATTATTTTCTGTGGGGTTATCTCAAGAAAAAAGTATATGCAACACAACCAACTAGCATTAGACCTCAAAGACAGGATAACTACAGAAATACGGAATATTTCACCTCAAACTTTAAACAAAGTTAAGGAGGAGTTCTATAGGAGACTGTGCTATTGCCAACAACTAGGTGGAGAACATTTTGAGCATTTATTTCAATGTATTAAAATCAAATACATCAAGTATTTTATGTATGTGTTTAATGAGTGTAAAAATAAAAATTTCACCCTGTATAATTCATAATTGACCATACATTATTTAGTTTGTTGGAATCGGTACATTGAGAGGATTTCAAAAATATTCAAATACTCAGGGTGTTTCATAAAAAAAACAACACCGACTATGGCACACGTGAATCACCCTGTAAATTTAGATTTATGTTTACATAACGCACAACTCAATTCAAAAGTTGACGTGACGTGACGTGTCTCGGCATTTTTTATGATTTTCCAAAATAATGTTTTAGTAGTATTTATTTTCATGCCTTCTTCTTCCATTGTTTTTTCCATATATTAAGATTGTTTTGAAGTTGTTCCTCAGTACCTGCTATTATGACGACGTCGTCTGCAAAACTCCGTACTATATCTCGACTTTTTCTAAATTTTTATATCCTATACGAAGCTTTTTTACTCCACTTTCGCATTTCTTGATTATATTATCCATATGTACGTTGAATAGTGTTGGGCTTAGTCCTCCACCTTGTCTTAATCCCATCTCTGTTTTGAATCCTTCTGACTGTTATTCCGTATTACATAATTAATATTTCTTTACTCTACTTTATTTGGTACGGGTATTTATTTGAAAAATCCTGATGAACCCTGAAAATGTCTGGAGACCCAGAAAAGGCAGGGGTGGCCCGGCCCTCCAGGCCCCTCTGTAGGCCAGTGGCTTTTGAACGGATGATATTTACCTTATACTGATAAGGCGAAAATACGCCGAGATCGGTCTATAAGTGATATTGTCCTTTCGAATTGCATAGTTGGTTGGTTCTATCAAACCCCATTTAACTTTGAAGTCTAATAAGTCAATGTCCTTCGTGGCATATATCCAGGGAAGTAGTTGTTGCCTCTAAGTGAACGGTTTCTGTTCTTTGATTTTCAAAGACTCTGTAGGGCGCTTTAATAGTATTATACTATCACTTTCGACAGCCATACCATAAGGTTTTACAGTCCTTCTAATAGGTTTCTTCCTCACGAACGTATGGACGGGGAACGGGTGGTTGAGTGATCCTACAAAATTTTCTAGTGGTCTTCAACAATGCCAAAGCTGAAAAGATAACCTTTTGGATCTGTTTTGACCTCTTGCACCTTCTCGCGAGCTGTAATCTAGGATTTTCCGTTTGAGCTTTACTTGGAATCCAGAGAGTGACCCTCGTCAGCTTTGAAAGTTTATCCAAACGTATATCCGCAGGTGCAGCACATTGTCATTCAATTTGTAAAAATGTGCTACAATCATTACACAAGAGCACCAGTATAAGAATATACCGGTGAATTCTCTTAAAAATAAACTGTATATTTTTTAAGCATTCTCAATTTATCAAACAACGATCTAAAATAACAGCAAACATGGCAAGTTGAAAGCTGCTAACAAATATATAATCCCTTTTTGCTGTAGCCCTAATATCCTTTCCAAGTTATCCAAGCGAACAAACCATATTGGATTGAATTTGACAAGTCCACAAGTAGTTCCTTCTTAACAAACTTAAAGATTAATCCTTGCAGCATCGGAGAGTAAATTCACTTCCAGTTTATACAACTAACATGATTAATAGACCTTCTTCTGCCAACTAATTGACCCCGATTCTCTTTTCGATTGAAACATTAAAAGTTGCTGAAGTTACCGGCAATGACGTTACACTAATATTTTTTGAAGGCTAACGATATTTATTTTTTGAAATTTGAAGTAGAAAGAAAGTTTATTGAGGTTTATGTTTTTATACACAATTGGTCAATAAAATCGAACTACACTCTTTTTGTTCCTCGATCCCGTCTGCGACAGTCTCCGTTAACATGCAGACAGAAAGACTTTTGTAAAATATTATTTCGGTGTTTTTTCGTAACACCCATTTCAGCACCTTTGTCCCATGCACAAGTTTCTACAAGTTC
The DNA here is from genome assembly GCA_910591695.1 of Galerucella pusilla. Taxonomy (NCBI): domain Eukaryota; kingdom Metazoa; phylum Arthropoda; class Insecta; order Coleoptera; family Chrysomelidae; genus Galerucella; species Galerucella pusilla. The sequence goes on from CAJUYI010001508.1 coordinate 72,005, forward strand.
TCAGCTGTGATTTTGCTGTATAGTTTTGCGTCGTGATTGGTCAAATAGTAACTGTCTTTCACGATCAAGTCTCTCTTATTTATACATTATATGTTTCACAGGCTATATTAGTCACGGTATTTGCATGAAGGGTGTCTGTTGAATGGTTTTGATTTGCTCATGTGCTCCTTTTCAATAGGATACAAGCAAAAATTTTGCTATTGGTGGCAATTGACGCTTTATCAGGTCTTCTTACACCTTGCATGCCTATTTTTTCAAAAAAATATAAACTTCAGTTTTAAAACGACTTTAACAATCATAAAATTTGAATGTCCGCCAAAACGCGCTTTACGTCATAAAGATGGCTGCCCCATGGTGTGACGTCATTTGCTTAGGTTCTTAACTTAGTATTCCAAATATTGCATTGTTCCAGTGTGTAAATCAACGTCTATTAAAACTCCAGACAAAATATTTGTTACTTTACCTGGTGGAGCAAGCAAAAATACACTTAAGAGTAGCTTTTGTTTGTAAAGACCATTTTAATGTAAGTACCTACTTCTATGCTGGTAATTTTTATTCTTAAATAGTTTGAGGCTATGTACCTATATGTCTAGGAATCAACCATGAAAACATCATTTTCCTACGACCACATAGGAAAGTGACATATATCGCACTGACTAGTTCTATGGAAAGTGACCTTTATTCATACGCGTACGGAAAAAAATCTTATCCGTACGTGTGCGGATAAAAAAGCTGTCAAATTGAATGTTGAAATGCTAGTCTTTTTACTCCGCAAATTAATTTGTATATGTGAAATGCTTATTTCCTAAGTTGATTTGTCCATATAATAATATAATATAATCTATTTATTTCATTTAAAATAAAATAAAAAAAATAAATACCGAGCCCGGACTCGAACCACCCTACTGCTTGTCAAAAATCGAGCCCACGGATGCCTAGACCGCTCGGCCATCCCACTGTTGTAGCTTATGGTTCTTGTCTAAGATACTAATAAGCGCTAAAAAAATATACACAACAGTTTATTTATTCTCCAAAATAAAATGTGTTTATATCGACATTTATTGGACTTTCATGTTATTAAAACAATAAATATCCGTTTTCAATTATTTGAACAATGAATCCTTAAAATAGCTAGTTAATACTTTCAATCTCCAACAGGTAGGCAACAAGTTAAATATTAATTCTAACTTTTTTATAAAGGTACTTTTTTCCATTGCATAAAAATCACAATTTTCTGGGCCAATTTCAAAGGTAAGTAATCAAAACCATATAAAGTATTTACAAATACACATATGTAAAACCTCTCACATCTACATAAAAAAGCAAGATTATACATGCCTAATTTGGTAAAAGTATATCGCGTGGTCGTAGGAAAAATAGTGTACATAACTTGTGCGAAAGTGATTTTTCACACTCGTGGGATTGTCTCACTCGGCTGCGCTCGTGAGACAATACTTCCCACTCGTGTGAAAAATGTCACTTTCCGCACACGTTACGTAATATACTATTTCTTATACGACCACACATCGAAATATGGTTGGTATGTATTATATAAATAATACATAGGTTAAATTGTACTTACAATAATGCTTCAACTCCTCTTATTTCCTCTGCATTAAAGCAGCTGTTTGACTTAATAAATTCAAGCAGCATAAATGAGTCTACTTTGGGCAAGTTATCATTTTGTGCTTTTACAAAACCTTCGCTAGCCATATCATTACTCACAAAATATGAAAGAATCGTCACTGAACACTGAACTAGTGAATAAAATATATTCTTCCAAAAGTTTTATAATAACCTGGAATATTTATGTCCACTTTACGTTGACTTTTAGAAATAAAAAAAGCACACACAAACACGTAATGGTCTCAAACAAACATATAAATGATATTTTTACATCGATGGACCAATTAATAGTTGATTAAAATACAATATAAACACACAACTACTCATAACCTAATGCAATACCGGCCATATTGACATAAGTTAACACAAGAGATACGACATCACACGTATCATCGGTAGCGTTCGGAAGTCCTCGGGTTGTGGTAGGAAAGTGCATTGAAATTTGAATTTAACTTTAAAATTTGGGAGTAATTTCCAATGGAAACTGGTTTATTTTCTATTATTAGTAATTTTTGATATCATATTCACTATTATAAATTAATATCCAAGCAAAATATAAAATATGCGTGTACTCTATTCTTTGCTGATTCCTGCACAGCGTGAGTACTCGTCATCTTCCTGTGGACCTAACACTGGAATAGAAGAAAAAAAGGAGAAGAAAAAAAGGAAGGGTGGAATACTTTTTTCGCCCACCTTTCCAGAAATATTGCGCAAAGTATTGTTTAGCAGCCCATTGGCGCAAAATTCATAACGCCACGATTTTTCAAGGTTTTTATCATCTGCTACTGGATTACTTTGACGATTCAGTGAATTTTTTTATTAAACGTTAGTAAATGTCAAAAATTTTTTGTTATATTTCCTATTTTTCGGTTTAGTCGGTAGGCGAGAAACAATTGTCGGTCAGACATGCAGAAAACGCTTTAGCAGCCCTTAACTATCAGCGGTATCAGCAGTAACCGTTTTGCGATATCAGCATCAATGTAATTTGGAAAGAAATAGGTAACGCCGGAAAAATATACCATTGGAACGTTTTATTAGGGCTAACACAATAGAAAATTGTCCTGGAAAACTACAAGACTGAATGGACACCTCAAAAAACAAGAAGAATGTAGATTCTGAGTAATGGGAAAGCAAATCTACATCTACATACTTGCGAATGTATATCGTAGGGTACATCTGGGAAACTGCTGGATAGAAGAGGAACGTTATATCCTAAAATTCCTCCAGGAAATAGTACCGAAGGAACTACCAGGCTCTGAGACTTTTTTCCGGAACTAAGTTCAAGTGAGGGGGCACAATAAATCTTTTAGGTCTTATTGAATATTTTCAAATACATACATACAACAAAACTAAAATTTGTTGTGATTCCATTTTCTGGTTGTTCTCCTCTTTCTATGTAAATGCATATAGCAAAACTACAATTTGTTAGGATTCCAATTTCTTATTGTCCTCCTCTTCCCAGTAAGTGAAAATAATTTTATATTTACATAAAAAAATGTATGACCGTATAAATACCCTTTGGGTACGCCTTTGGTTGCAGCAGTATTTTCCCATGAATTTACTCATTCATGGTATACGTTTTGGATGCACAACTTGAAATTTATGTTTTTATACCACCTAGTAATAAGTTGGGAGTTTCGGAACTGTCATAAAATTGTTGTAAATATGTATTGGAAGAAGATTTATGATCGAGCAATGCTGCCAAAAGCAAGAGACTAAAGTTTTTGTTGGCTGATTCAACATTACGGATGCAAAATATGTTACAGTTACCGAGACATTTACTTTGGCAAGAGTGAAGTTGAAGTTTCAAAGTTTTTAAACATATTTCTTCATTGAAAAACGTTCTGCTTAGTCTCGTTTTTGTTTCGAATGGAATGAAAAATATATTTTGTAGACACTGAATTTTATCGTAACAATATACCTAGTGGGTACTATTTTTTTCTTATTCAGAAAAAAATTGTTGACTATTAATTGAATGCGTCAAAAGCTATTTATTTTTGTTAATTATCTCTTTATATATTAATGGAGATAAAATTACTTTTTTTCTTATTCAATTAACGTGCTCCATAACTATGGCCACTTGCACAAAGGCGATTATAGAAAACAGTTATTACAGATGAACAAACAGAAAAAACATTAACATAGTGTTAAGGATGGAAAAGAAAGTTATATTAAAGTTTATGATAAAGTGATAGGTTGAGTTCTATGTGGGTGGGGCCTTTTCGCCACCTCCACGGCGACCTACGTTAGGTCTATTATGCCTTCTCCTGTGCTTCTGGTGAAGTCCATGGTTGTATTTGGTGATACTTATTTGAAGCCGTTCGGCTCTGAGGTACTAAAACCGAATATATTATACCTTACCCTGCCAAGGCTGGGCTCCGCAGTTTCGTCCTCCGACAGAGGAGGAGGAGGTCACAGAGCCGACAGTCCGAGGTCTGAACCAGCCTCATCTTCTTTAGGTGGTAATTTAGTTGACAATGTCCTGTGAGCAGTCCCGACAGAATGCGTAGATTTGTTCCACTCTATTCCAGGATCTGCTACTCATGAAGTGATAGAGTAATACTTCTTTTGAGAATTTCAGCGTTGTATTAATTTGCTTTGGGTCCCCCAGGATGTCTTGATGCTGGAATTGGAGATTAGGCTATCGTCTTTTTGTATTGAATTGGTAACAATTAACAAGGATGTGTTTCACAGTGAGTGGGCACTGGTTGCTTTAATAGGATAGGCTTCTTGAGGTCATTGAGTAGCTGCGTGTGAGTTTGGTGTGACCGATTCAGAGTTTACGTAGCATTGATACTTATTGCCTAGAAGATCCAGTGGGGTCAGTAAACCGAAAAGTGTTGAGAATTGGCTGGATAGCTAGTAGGAAAGTATTGGTAGAGCTCCAGTGAGTTTGCCACAGACATCTAACAATTATTTTTGCTTCTGCCTTAATGTCCTTGCAAATATGGATGTGAGGAGTAATTGTGGCAGAAGTTGAGGATGGGGCTGGAAATAATATGTTAACTACCAATCGATTAAGCGCCAAAAGTTATTTCTTCATACATTATTGAAAGTGAATAGTATTTTATTCAACAAGCATAATATAATGATGGCTATTATTCACGAAGGTGCGTTTATGTCGCGATCCGCAGGTGAGTGACTTAAACACCTGAGGGAATAATAGCCAATAGGTACATGCGAGAAGAATTCTATACTTTGTCCACGACCTGTTTAGGTATACATTTTTTTGCCAAACTAAAACACTAAAGTTTATTAAATTTATAAAGCTTATTACTTGTTATGTTATTGAACAAATTATATATTTAATAAGTATGCAATTCACTGCCTGTTCACTTACCATATTAAACTTTCTAGTAATATCAAACACCAGCATAGTTATTGAAATTCTTGCAATTAGCAATAGATTATATATTTAAAACGTCACTTTTGATTTTGACATACATCATACACACTGGACAAGAAACTGATAAAACAACATCTTGATACTACCATGAAGTCTTCATAGCCTGATGGTTTAGGGATCTGACTTGGAAAAGCGCGGAATTGTAGGCATGGGTTTGAATCCGGATCGCGGTGAAAATTTTTATTTAATATATTGTGTCGTTTGTATGAATAATTTTCAATATAATTATGTGTCATGTGACCATTTCATTATCCACACCTATTATTCACTGGTGAATAATGTACGTCATTATACTTGAAGAAGCACACGTGAAATGTCAAAAATTATCAAATATTCTTGGACAAATTCCTTTTCATTTAAAAATTCCGAGTTTTGTTACGTTCCCAGTTTAAAAAGTGAGCTTCAGTTAATTTAAGTTCAAACTATGAATGTCATTAAATTTTCTTATACTCCTTTCCTCACTTTTAACTGTGAACTACTTTAGATTCATAGTATTGTAAATTTTTGTTGTTTCAGTTTAGGATTTGAACTTCAGTTAATTGCATATGAAACTGGAGATTTTCCTTGTTTCCAATTTGAAACAAAACAGTACTTTCAGTTACCACTTTAAACATTACAAACTATCTATCAAATGTCCAGTATAAATTGTAGATTTCCGGTTTAAAATCTGAACTTCTATTATAGACTACAAGCCCAAGCAAATTTTCAGGGGG
>CAJUYI010001509.1:19592-52597 GCA_910591695.1 Galerucella pusilla
ATTTGTTTTAACTTTTCACTATTTTATTTAATACTTCATCTAATGATACTTTTCCCGATGTCTATTATGAAATTACTATAATTATATTTTAAAAAATCAACCACTGCTTTCTGTAATTTCATCGCAACCAAAACACTGTATAATTAATGCCAACCTCTGAGCCGAGATCTTTGTCAAATCAAAATTCCCTACACACAAATCACTAAATCAGTGTTGTTTAGACACTTCAACATTATATTTGGGGGCGATAATTCAATAATCCAAAGCAGTGAATAGAATGAAAAGGGGAATAAAATATTGATGATTTTGACAATTTTCTGAACGGTCGGTATCTATGGTGAGACTCAAACTTTTACTCCTCGACACTCTTCACTCAATTATATCGAATGAGTGGTAGCAAGCTGTGAATTAGGGGGGCGTGCTGATACGTCTGTTAATATTTTTTGATAACAAGTGCAGGTTCGGACTTTTCATAGCCCTAATGTATTCTAAGTTTGTTATTTTTATGATTTGTAGTAGATGGAATGTAAAATGTAACCGTGTACACAAAAAATTGCTCCCTTTATGCGACTCCGATTCCCTTTAAAGCGACCATGGCACATAATTTAATTCTAGTGGACAGTCGTCAAAGTAAAATCATGGATATCAGCCAAAAACTTAATTTTGGAACAAAATACAGCTCATAACTCCATCATTTAGAATGTTGTAATAACCACACCGTGTGGTCACCTGGATCTACACTGCAATTAATAAGACCCATGTTAATGCATGGAGCAATTGCATGGGGACCGAAGGTTCTACAAGCAACGGCCATCCAAAAATTATATCAAATACAGCGAATGACTTGCTTAAACATCACAGGAGCCATGAGAACAACACCAACCGCGGCAATGGAACTAATGACTCCTCTGGACCTGTACGTTAAGAGGGTTGCGTTAATGACCATGGTACGATTGCGCACGGCTGGTGTAAACCCCGAAGCAGGAGTGGGCCAATTGAGGTTAAGCCTATGGCAGGAAGCGCTCACTGCGCTACCTCTGCTGCAGGCAGCCAACGATGCAATTGAACCCAGGTTTGTGTTTAATAAACCCTACAAAATACAAATAAAACAGAACACAGAGCCAGATGCTGCAAATGCAATACGCATATATACAGATGGCTCAAAAATGAAAGAAGGCTCAGGATGTGGAGTTTACTCGAGAGCACTAAGCCGAAGGATTAAGTGGACAATGTGAAACAATATCAGCGTGGTTCAAACTGGTATCTCAATTGCCACAAAGGAACTAACCAGAAAAGGAATTTCTGGCAACTATAACAATCTGCACTGATAGTAAACAAGCCCTATTAGCCTTGAACAGACAACGTGCTATATCGGGGCTAGTACCAGAGTGACACCAAGATTTAGCTAACGCCTCGGCAGATAACAATATTATCCTGAGGTGAGTTAAAGGGCACGACAGGAGTAAAGGTAATCGCATTGCCGATTCTTTAGCCAGGGAAGCAGCCGGACTAAGAATTTTAGGACCCAGTGACACCTATGGCCTAACGACTTCGACAATTACGGAACTATCCAAACGTTAGACCCATGCTCAATCCCCTAAGAGATGGGATGGAATCCAAGGATTCAGTCTTGCCAGGTTCACCTGGGCGACCCTGGGAAGCTGGCGCTGAAGAAATATTTGGCGATGACCAGGAAAAACCTACATTTAACAGTAGGATTCCTGACTGGCCACTGTCAACTAAGGAAACACCTCCATACTATGAGGCTAGTGGACACACCTCTATGCAGGATGTGTGAACAGAAAGATGAAGCTGTCATGCATGTCTTATACGAGTGTCCAGAGTTATCGGCGATCAGAGAGTGTGTGTTCGGTGAGTCTTGGCCTACACCTCTGATATAAAGGAGATGTCTCCTAGTGACCTGTCCACCTTCCTGGGAAGGACAGGATGGACGATGACCTAGGAGGACAACTCCTCGGGATGATGTACAATTGGTTACATGTGGGCTAAGTGCTGTGAGCCTACACTCACCCTCCCTACTCTACAGATACAGATACAGAAGCTTCAAGTATGTATGTATGTGTATGTATGTGTGATTTTTGGGGTGACATTCACTGAGACCTAAAAGGTCTATTGTGCCCCCTTACTTCTACTCAGTTTCTGAGGAGAGTCTCAGAAACTAGTAGTTCCTTTAGTCCTATTTCCCGGAGGAATTTTAGGATGTCTGCAGGCTTCAACTTAGGCAAATGTTCCTCTTCTATCCAGTAATCTCCCAGGTGCTGTGCTCTAGGATTCTGGAGTGCTGTGCAGTTGGAAAGTATGTGGATGGAGGTTTCTTCTTCCATTCCACAAAATCTGCATTCTTCTTCCTCCACTATTTTGAGCTTTTTCAGGTGCCCATTCAGGCGACAATGTCCCGTTAGGATCCCTGTCAAAACTCTTAGCGCAGTTTTACTTTGACTTATGCATTCTTTTGATCTCAACAGGTTGTAGTCACCCAGAAGAGTCTTTGATTGTATAAGCCCTACTAGATCTTTCCAATGGTCAGATCTTCTCTTTTTCTCGGCTTTACTTATTTCTTCCAATATTACATTGGAGCTGATTCCGCAAAAGGGTTCGGGCCCCCAGAAAGGTATTTCAGTCCCCCTCTTTGCTAGTTCATCTGCTATTTCATTTCCTTCTATTCCAGTGTGTCCTGGAATCCATAGTAAGGTGACTATGTTGTTCTCGCCTAGTTCATTGAGTTTGTCTAGGCATTCCCACACCATTTTGGAACTGATTACACAAGAGCTCAGTGCCTTAATGGCTGCTTGACTATCCGACATTATGATAATCCTTTGTCTTCTGTATCCTTTATCAAGATACTTGGGGTTTTTCCCAAGCTTTCAGAGTGTTTGGTTCCTGGCCCGAACACTCCTATCCCAGTTCCTTCTATTGCTTTTGAGCCGTCTGTGTACCATTGAATGGCATTCTTTCCAAGTCTGGTAATGGTATTTGGATCCCATTCCTTCTTGTTGCTCATTTCCGTAACGAATTTCTTTGAAAAGTTATATTTTTTCATCATACCGTCTTGTGGCATGTCCCAGGTTGTCTGATTTCTAAGAAGTGAGGAGGTGTTTTTTTTAATGATTCCCTCTCTACTTAGTCTGTATCTTGTTCTTTCTGCAACACTTTCCACCACCATATGTAAAGGGGTGAGGTTGAGAATCACTTCCATGGCTGCCGTTGGGCATGTTCTCATTGCTCCTGTAATGCATATACAGGCTAGTCTTTGAATTTTGGAGAGGTTTTCTCTCGTCGTCAATAGGCTAGTTCTACTACACCAGGCAATGGCTCCATAAGTGATGATTGGTCTCACTATGGCAGTGTACATCCAGCTTAGGATTTTTGGGTTACAGCCCCAGTTTGCTCCTGCCAAATTTCTGCACCAAGCTTCAAGTAATTTCCAGCAAAAAAAATTTCTGCGACATGAAAAACTCTTAAAATTTGTAACCGTTTGTTTACTGATACGAGAAAACGATAAGCACAGTCAGTTTTTTAATAAAATAATTATTTCATCATGACATTTTCGAAAAAACAGATTTTTAACATAAAAAGTCTTATAATTATCACAAAACCACAAAGTTTGAATTGAAATTGTGGGAGAGTATTCGCAAAAGACTAATCTACTCCAAATGGTTTTTCTTTTTTATGAATAATAAATGTAAAATGTGAACATTTTCAAAAAACCACTTTCCGTATCCGAAAGGTACTGATAACCATAGATAACATAACACTTATACTATTCTTACATTACAGCCTTTCTAAAGAAATTGCTAGCAATTTAATTGCTGGCCTTTTTTGAATAATAATTGCGCATGCGTTCCGGCCATTTTCACTGCAACTTTCAGGATTGAAAAATATGGAAATATTTCAAATTTTCAAGGTTATTCACGCGCAGCTTTACGTATTTTTAGTGATTTTAGATTTTGACAACATAATTATTGTGTTGGTTATAAAAAATAGAAGAAGAATCATAACCATACTTTAAATTTTTTAGTTTAATATTTTGTTTTGGTTGTAAACTACCTAATTTCTAAAATTATCTCTCGGAGACTTGTATAGTGTTGGAAATATCTACATTGGAAATGGTGAAAAAATTTCGAATGTGCTAATAATAATGTCAAATGTCAAAAAAATCTTGGAAAGTTGCAACAAATCAGGCTCAAATGTATAAGAAGACTGGATTTTAATTTTGCATGCAATTTATATTGCCTGCAATAAAGTTGCTGCAAAAAGGCTGTAATGTAAGACTAGTATTACAGTTACAGTTTTCATCATGTTCTCATTAAATCCGCAATTTTAGTATATTTTCCGACTCCCTAGGTGGCAGTACCCTCGCTCGTTCAGATATTCCCTACCCTGCAGATAACTCGACTAATTGGAGCGATAAAACGTTCTAGCGTCCAGTAATTGATTCAGTAGAAAATTTTACAGATTATAATTGAATTTTGAATCCATATTTCAAAACATTAAGAAAATTAACATGGAAAATGTCTAATCGGAAAGGTACAACTGAAAATTGGATTTTAGACAGATTATACTTTCTAGCTGGGTAAATTTTCTCATAAAAAACATCAGCTTATTTGTCCCTCGACAAAATTTACTTGAAAACATGAAAACGTACAGCTTTTCGATATTCATTTTGTTACTGCCTTTTGAATGGCACAGAAAAGCAGATAATGGTGAATCAGAAAATTTTATTAAAAGCTCTGTTACGGCAGCCTTTGAACATAAGCGCACAAACACAAAAGGCTCAAAAGTCGTGACTTGAAGCTTTACATGCCATTAAAAAATCTCTACAAAAGAAGTACGCTGTACACTGTCAAATCCAAATAATATGTTTCATATATGATATTCGCAATTTCATTTTGAATTTCAAAGACGCTTCTTTGTCGAGATTCTTAATAATAATGCTCGAAAATCAAAAAAATTAAAGGAAATTTTTTGTGGGAATTTATAATCATCAATCAAAAAGCACGTTTAAGTTATTGTATTTAGTGGGTATTTGAGTTCGGGGGTTTATACAGGGAGTTTATACAGGGTTTGTTTTTAAACTATGTACCTGGTGGCCAACTAAGTACGGCCGTCGACAATAGAGGCCTCGAGAAACGCATGGAAATGCTCCTAATTGAGTGAATTTTGAAAAATTTTAACTGTCAAATACGCCCTCTAGCGGTGGCCCTACAATTTTGAAAATAATTTCCAGGCGTTTCTCGATGCCATTTTTATTATAAAAATGAACCTATGCTATAATCCACTCCTGAGATATGGCCGACGGCCGTTCTTAATTGGTCACCCGGTACAAGGATTCATATACAAAGTGTACAGAAACTCTCCTGCCTAACGGAAACTACAGTTACTAGAGGTGATTTTAAGTCGATTTAGCTCAAATTACCTCAATCCGAAAATTCTTCCTAAGGGATCTACAGCCCTTTGAAGAAGACGTCCTCGTATGAGTTTTCTTCAAATTATTCAAAAATACACTTTACTTAAAATATTCAAACTTGGTATAATCGATAAACAGCTAAAAACCAGTTGTTCTCTGTAAATAAGTTTTTTTCGGATCACAAGCGTGTCAGTCGGGAAGACCAACAGGTATTTTCAATAAAAAATTTGGAAAATTCAAGATAATTTTCATAAAAAATGTTCTCTTCTTTCAAATCGATATCATGTACCGTTTTCGAGGAAGATAAATTCAAACTTTTGGTGTTTCTTACATAAAATCATGTTGGATAATAAAATTGTATCTGTAATAAGCATTTTTACCTCATTATTTCCATTCAGTTTACTATTTTTTTCTAAATTTCCCATGATTTAATTAAAATTCCTCGAAACGCAATCGAAATAACAATTTCATCTATCTAATTAATACCAATTGTGAACAGATCTTCCTGTAAATTAGACCGGAGTGACACAGCTTTTTCTGTTATAGCACCCTTGAAAGCACCAAACGAAATTGTCAGAAGCATTTCCATTGAATTAATCTATTCTAATATCAAATCCATATCAAAAAATCGGTAGCGGTAACAGGGTCAAACAATATAACTCACACTGTGCTTAATTCAAAATGAATTGAATCCAAGAATTACCGCTTCTCAATGACTCTACACTCTGACCATTGTTTGGTGTAATTGTAGCCTCTGGAGTAGTGACTGAACCACCAGGTGGTAAAAGGCCACTTTACGAAGTACCGAACGTATAACCCCTGAATTAGTTGCGGACGTATTGGATAATTGTTAATCTCCACGGGTTGTTATTTTGTCGTATGGACTCTCTTTTTTAAAAGGTGTAGTGTTTTTACAAAGTAACAAATTAAAAGAGAATAGCAGAGTCACTGTTATTCTAAAAAACTGTCTTGACTAGAGCTCGGAAAACGTGCTCTTGCAAATTCTAAAAAATGCTTGAAGCCTTTCTTCAATATTCGTAGGTAGAATTTTATGAAATAATCACAGAGAAAAACGAACCAATCAAAAATGCACTTCTTTAACTTCGCGTCTTTCAAATGGAACCTTGCGCGGTAAATAAATAAAGAATAATAAAAAATTCGATACTTACATACAGTTTTTTTAATAAACTTTACTTTAACTACATTAACTCATGAAATTTTAACATTTTGTGTACTCATTAAACAGTACATTTTCAATTTCAATAAAGTACCGTTTATTAAACGAACACGTTTCTCCGGGTACGTTTAGCAAGATTAAACTTGTCTGTATTAGATCATTAGCAGTAGAATCACCGCTTCAATCAGAACCAAACACGCGGAGTTTCTGTTATTGTCTGAAGACTACACTAGGAGGTACAGTAGGACAGAAACACCTGAAACGTTCAAGCGTATTCGTCGTGTGGACAGATTGTCCAGCAGAAGTCAGTTGCTGTGAGAAATTCAGCGAGTAAAAATTTACGAAATGGCAAGCAAAGTTCAAAAAACTTTTGGTGGAATGAGGTTGATTGAATGTGCATCATATGTATTGTAGCACCAAAGGAAAAAGTTCCAACTTTGAGACGTATACTTAAAACATTTACAGAGAAATATAGGTTCCCGAGAAAGCCTACGAAAAATTATGGAAAAGATGGGTTTCCGTTGGAGAGAAACCAGAACCAACAGAATGGTATTGATGGAAAAACCTGAATCCAACACCTGAGACTCAAATTTTACGCCAGATGAAACATTATAGAAACGAAAATCGCCCAATTATATACATTGACGGAACATACATCCATTCATGCCTTAAAAACCAGAATGGTTGGGCTGATAGTTCAAACGAGGGACTACATAAACCACATATATATAGTTTTTAACATTCCTTTTAGGCCCATAGCTTCGTAATTCCTCTCCATACTTTTCTATCTTTGGCCTTTTCTCTCCATCGATTCACATTATTTTCTTTCAGGTCTTCTAGTACCACCTCCCTCCATCTTTTCCTTGGTCTGCCTCTTTTCTTCTTGCCTTCCGGAACTCTCCGGAACTGTTATGCGGACGATATGGCCATACTTTCAAGAACAGCGAAGGATTTGGGTGAAATAACACAGAATTTAATAGAAGCGGCCGCTAAAATGGGACTTGCGATAAACAAACTAAAAAGTAAGCTAATGGGACTCGGAAACCAGACAACAAATGACAAATTTAGAGTAGAAACCCAAAAAGCAAAGGAAAAGGAAATTAATCATAGAATCATGAAAGCTAACAAAAGTGCAGGAGCAGGAGCGGTCAAAGCATCTGTCAAGGAAATCAAAACTAAGATTGTACAAGCCTACGATATTGTATAGTTGTGAGACATGGGTTTCAAGCAAAAAACAAAGAGGAAGTGCAATTAGATGGGAAAGGAAAATGTTTAGAAGAATTCTGGGAGGGAAAACAGTAGAAGGGGTGTATATGAGACGGACTAACGAAGAATTATATAACATTTATCGTGAACCCAAAATAGATGCAAGAAGATTTCAGTGGTTAGGACACATAGGGAGGATGGAAGGAGGAAGCAAAGTGAAGCAAACATAAACCACATAACCACATAAAATACTTGCGGATAAAGGGAATTCGGCTTTACGATTACCTCCCTATCATCCGGACTTGAATCCCTTAGAGTTAGTGTGAGCTTCTATGAAGCAGTATGTCGCTGAAAAAAATGTCACTTTTGATTTTAAATGCGAGGAAAACCTGGGTGATGAATTTTTTCATTAATTTTCGGATGTTCAATGGAAAACTCGATGTGAACAAAATTTTTGAAGTAATTACTGAATGATCCAGCGATATTTTTGTACTAATCTGATTTATTCAAGCTAAGGGGCCATCCATAAATTACGTCACATGAATTTTAGGACTTTTTAACCCCTCCCCCCGTCCTTGTCACAGGTTGTCACATTTTTAGAAACCCCTTCCCCCCGATGTGACGTCACACATTTTCCAATTTTATGCATGTATTTAAAAATAATCAAAACGAAAACAGGTAATTTCGTTAATTAAATATTTTTATTGAATAATCTTAAAATTTCATAACTATAGTTTGGCAAGTCTATCTGAAGCTACGGGGCAACGGTAAGAGGCGAGGAAACATGGCGCATATCTGTCATAAACGTACAAATGGCGTACGGTACCTATTTTACCAAGTACAATTTGAAAATACAAAGGTCACTGACAGTACCAACGCCACTGGATAAATCAATATCAGTCAATTGACGAAGTGAAAGGGAAGAACACACGCACGCGCTTGCCAATAAGAAGTCAGCTTTCGATAAAAATCACCAATTATGTAATTCGGAGGGTGTTGTCAAAATTTGGAAAAGTGTTTGAAAAAATAATGTTGATAGAAAAAATCCAAGGAAAAAAGCACATTAAAGAATTAACGTTTAATCATATTGTTAATAATAAAATGTCCCTTTTCTAATTATTAGCACTAGATACTTAGCACTTCATCCTTTTCATAGCTAGACGTGGCAATATCGAATGTTTTCGACTGCATTCCTTTCACGGCTTCAGATAAACTTTCCAAAGTATACCTCGTATAAAACGATTAATTTTAAAAATCGATTATGCCCGCGAAATATTTCACGTACTCCAACAGTCCAACATTTTATACACCCATATATTTATAACGTTGAAAATGCAACGGCAAGTATTTTCGATTTTGTCTCAATCCGTCACGCTGTCGACATTAAATGATTTATCGACTATTTAATAGTTTTTTTTCTATTGTACCCAACATAGAAGTGTCAGTTTTGTGTAATTCAAAAATAAACATCGACTATTGTCGAAGGACTCTATCGAAATAGTAATTACAAAAAACGTTTCAAGTCCCCGCATTATGGATGTTTTATCATGAACTGTGGAAGTTCTGAAAAACAATTTTCTTCTATTGTCCAAAGGCGGTAAAATGATGATTGCGTGAGTTGTTGTGCCTTTTCAAGTTGGTAATTAAGTTACCACTAATTATATGAATATAAATATTTATTTGGAATAATTATACTACGAATCATACATAGGGAATGCTGTAGCATTTCAAATAACTAATAAAACCGATTAAAAATTGTGCTTAATATTAATAATTTCTTGAATCCTCACTAAGCCTCTCTCCAGTCTTTTCATCTTATTAATTTTATCTGAAATCAGTTCTAGACTGGCATTGGAATGTCAAGTAAGACTATAAAATACGCAACAGCAATACTGTGAGCTTCACCAGGCTCTTCTTGAAGCTATCATCAATCCAACAACTAGGTCTAGATTGGTGAAGAATTCCTCAACAGGCTGGCAAGGGACAACAAAGTGTCTCTAATATTGGTGCCGGCTGTGGGCCTAAGGTTACCCTCTCTACTCTACAGATGGGTGCAATCACAAAGGATTACATAGGAAGGGAAATCGGGTTAGATAAGGAACACGAACTCAAATGAAGGTTGGTAGAAGGACAAAGAGTTTACTGAACCAGGAAGACAAGAAACTCTCAACCAGGTTGTTGAAAGTGGGTAGCAGACTTTTTAAAACAGATACTGAGACTGGTACTGCAAACGCAAATCATAATGGCCAGCGATCGCGCAGGTATAGACTCTCCCAATTAAATTACTGTTGGATCACGATAAACCCCTTCTTGCCGGTCAGTGTCGTACAAAAATAACTTAGACAATGCCAAACGCCAAGAGAATTGGAGGACAACTAATGATACGCCGCTGTACAGAGCATTTATATGTCTTGTAAGAGCTGTAGTGGGAGGTAACATTGAAAATGAGTTTGTGCGCATGTGGGCGGGCTCGCTATTACGTTTGGCGCTTGCGGTAGCTTCTCCAGATCCAGTTTCTGAAGGTAGATTCATATGTGTTAGGCAGGAAATCTTCTCACTCCACCAGTTCAAGCTTTTCGAGGTGTCTTTTCAGACGGCAGTGGGCTATTAGGACTGTTTGTCTGATACTTATGTTTGAAAAATTGACCTGTTGAATGTGATGGTCGAATAAATAGACAAATAATTCGAAACAAACTATTCTATGTTTATTTTTGATCTTTACATAACATATATTTTACAATATTTACTCTAATATATCGAGAGTGATTAATAACAAGATATACATCTTAAATGTTTTGTAAGTATGACTAAATACCTCAATATAGGAACAAAAAACAATACGCCAATGGTGTATAAATAGTCCGATAAAATTTGTACAACGAAAAAAATAACAAAACACAAGGGAATTTGTGTTTTTTTAAATGTTATCCGCTCATAATTTGGAAAACAAAAAATTTTACAAAGGCTTATTTTGATAAAGTGAAGAATTTATGTTATTTGTTTCGACAGTCTTGTACTTTGAACAGAATCATCCTTATTTTGTCTTCTGTGGCACTTTTAATATTAATTTTACCTCAAATTACTAAAATTTTCAAAATTTTATTGCATGGATCAGCTGTGATGTTGTTTAATCCGCGTATCCATTTATTTTCTTCAATCCCTCAGCTCTATTTGGCTAGTCTAGGTCTCTATACCATCAAATAGAAGGTAGAAACTCTCAAAAAAATGTTTTCCAAACATATTTTCATCCTTCTGAGGCTGAGGTGTTCATAAAACTGAAAATAACCAGTTTTCTGACAGAAAAAAAGTTTGTAACAAAATTTCAAACTCAAAAAGCATAAGCCAACAAAAATTATAATATAAGATCTGTAAATTTGTGTAAAAATGTCAAAATAGCGAAATAATATTTTCCTGTTTTCCAAATTTCTAGTCTCAACTGCTTTATATTATTTAAATAATACGTAACTAGATCTAAAAGCACATAAACATATATTTCTGTACACAATACGATATTTACATTTTGTACATCGACAACCATTGTCAAAATGTCATACAATATCTACTGGTTAATGATAAAAGTCAACATCACACTAATTGGAAAAAGAAGATAGGTAGGTAAATTATATAATTCAAAATTCTCATCAATAAATTGTACTTAGTCGCGTAGGATTCTATCCAGTCTGAAATTACGATAGTTCAGAAGCATTGTTGATCCCTTTGAACCAGTTGTTCGTGCTCTAACTAAACTACGGAATACTATAACAATCGGAAGGGTCTCTTGATGGTCTCTTGCCATAAAACAATAAGTACGCGCAGCTTTTTTGCGCAGTGACAGTCTGTCGAAAATAGGATCACATTTCGACGTTGCCTAGATTGTTGTTTGTTCTCATGTCGTTAGGAAGCTGTTGCCAGCTCTAATTTTAGGATAACAGAAGTGTCATTTAAATTTCTGTCTGACATAGATCAAAATAGCCGACGGAGAGAGAACCTTCCGATTGTTATAGTATTCCGTGACTAAACTAGCTCGTATGGTTGTTGTTTTTTGACAGTAAGCCAACAATGTATATAATTTTGAGAATAGACAACTGGTCACTTTACAGCCCAAGGTAGCAATGCTCAAAATCTTCCTGAACTGATTTAAAAAATATAATTTATCTACTTTAACAGAAAATACACATTATTCGTATACATTTTTTTGTATGATGCTATAGACTAAACGTACTAATTTATAAAAGTTTCCTTTATTCCTCTAAAAAATCGTCAATTTATCAATACACCTCGATCAAACTAAGAAAATCTCACCTATTAATATCACTAAACATCACGTTCACATTCTATCTGGTCAAAATATTACAGTAAGTGGTTTCCTAAATTCACTACCAGGTATTTGCGAAGGGTACTGCCCAGCATATTGCGCCATCGGCAGCAAACCCGCAGTACTTTGTTGCATTGCACTCGACGGGTAATATCCCTGTAGAGCGCCCGGAGAAGCTCCTGCAGACGATGTAGTTGTTGAACTCGACGAAGAGCTACCTTCCAGTCTATCTTGAATGGGTTTTATATCCGGAGAGTCCGAGGATCTAGGAGAACTCATCGGGACTTGCTGGCTGTGTTGCTGTTGTTGTTGATGATGGTCCGAGTACATTTTACCAATGTCCAAGCCTAGTGAATGGAATAAACACAAAATTAACATAAAAAGCTCAATTAATACAAGAATACTAACCGTGAGAATAGCTCCTGGAAGGGTCTGGACTATACTTGTTTGCTATGTTGGCATCCATATACATTTTTGAAGATTCAAAGTAAGCTTTGGTTAGAGCGGAAGTAGAATCAAGATAGCCGCGTTCCAGGTAGCTTTTTGCAGAAGTATCCATGTATTTTGGATCTGAATACATGGACATGGCAAGAGTTGATGGTGGCATATATGGCGAACGGTATTTGTCGGCTTCCATGGAATATTTCATTGCGTCCATTGAACTTACAACCTGAAACAAAGGAAAATAGGTTAACGTTTTATGCTGATGGATGTAATAATGACTAATTAACAATAACCGAAAACTGGTCGGAAACACCAGCACCAGGGATAAAGATCCAGATCCATTTTAGGAGGAAAACGTAGTTTTCTTCTTCCATTCCCCGGAATCTTAAAAGTTCTATTGGAACAATTTAGAAATAATAATCTTACACGTCGTATACATAAATTGTCCATTCACATTCTCATTACTTAAGCAATAATAAACGAGTTTTGTTATTTAATTTCGTTATAGCTACTAGTTTTATCAGAAAAAATTTATGTATGAAAAGTTTTGAATGCAAAAACATAATGAACAAGCTACCGCGGTAGTCGCCAGAGCTCGTAAACCTTCTAGTTGATCACCTCACTTGACTAACTAAACAGATAAACCCGTTGATTTTACAATCGAAACACCCTAGCACACACACACATTACATTTTACAGGCCAGGATCCAGGATATCGTCCATATTTTCAAATTCATTAGGATATGATATAAATGGAACGGTTTTGTAGATCTGTAGCTCAAAGATAGTCTATATGCATATATAGGAATGGTCCTAGATAGAGGGAATTGAGGTGATTCGCCAAAAGAAATAATAAATTAGGTACTGACCCACTGGAGATAAAAAGTTTGTACCAACTGACATTTATGCCCTGTCCTGGAATAGTATCGAGTACCTACTGTATAATTCGCAAACTCGAATTTGGGATGGTTCTGTCTTCAACTATAGCAATATAGCAATATGCATGTAGCATTCATAGATTTGGAAAAAGCTTTCGACAGTATTTCAAGGAAGACAGTATGGAACAGTTTAAGAAACAGAGGGGTCAACGAAGAACTAAGGAGCAGCATAGCCAGCCTATACCAATGCACTACATAAGAACAAATAATGCCGAGTCTGAGCAGTTTCTAACTAGGGAAGGTTTAAGACAGGGATGAGTTCTAAGCACCACCTTATTTAACCTTATACTAGACGATGTAATGAAGGAAGTCAAAGCAAAAGCAAAGAAACTTCTGGTGGGCTACAGAAATCTGGAACCAACCTACATAACAGAATGTGCCTTCGCAGACGATCTAATGATATGTGCCAAGAATCAAACGGACCTGCAAAACAATTTAAATCTATGGTATGAAGCACTGAAGAAATACAACCTAAAAATTAATGCGAATAAAACCTAAATAATGGTGATCGGTAGAAACGAAGTCCAAACAGTTGTTAGTTTAAGCGATAAAGAATTAGAACAAACGGATAACTTCAAATATCTAGGTGTCTTGATAAACAAAGACGGGAAAAACGAAACGGAAATTAAAAACAGGATAGAAAGCGCAACCAAGTTGTACTATTCATTAAGTAACACGCTTGTAAGGAAGAAAGACGGGTCGACGAGGACAAAGCTGATAGTCTACAAAACCATATTCAAACCGATCCTGATCTATGGTTGTGAAAGCTGGGTACTCACGGAACAACAGAAGAGCAAAATACAAGTCATAGAAATGAAATTTCTAAGGGGCATGAAGGTCATCACAAAAAAAGACCGAGTGAGAAATGAAGTTATTAGAGAGGAATTGCAGATCGAGCCGATCATAAACAGTATAGAACGACAACAACTAAAGTGGTTTGGACATATGGTAAGAATGGACAACTCGAGACAAGTCAAGTTGATGTGGCAAACCAAACCAAAAAATAGAAGATCTAGAGGCAGGCCTAGAAGGAAATGGGATGATGTAATAGCTGGTATCCTGGGAAAAAGTAACAAGAGCTGGAAGGAAGGGAAAGAACTTGCACGAAATAGAAGAAGCTGGGCGAAATTTGCTTATAAAAACGACTGAAATACTTAAGTACAAACCTTGTATGGACAAAACACCTTAACACCTTCGGGTATATCAAGGTTTATGATTATGATGTTCTGTCTTCAAACTAACACATCAATATATTTGATGATATGCTAATGTCAGCTCCGTCAATGTTAGGGCCAAGCAAAGAATCGTCTATCATCACGTCCTTCCAGTAGGAACAGCTTTTGTACCCTCCGAAGAACGATATATAAAATCAGTTGGAACGCACAAGAAATACAGCACCTGCGCGAACAATGCAAGTTGGAACAAACCTATAAACTCTTTAGACTAGGTCGCACATGGGAGGAAAAAGCCTGAAAGCTGAGGACTAGAACCTTGATTGGTTGTACTGTGGAAATCAATCATATCTATAGAAAAACTTGAAGAATATTTGTGCAAAATGTGAAGTGTATTGGACCAAGTGATCACTTTGACCCATACAAAACAAACTTTCCCCCCGCCTGCCACTTCCATTAGGGGTGAAATTTCGGAGAATCCTTCCTTATCGGATGCCTACGTCATACAAAGAATTCACCCTCCAAGTTTCAGGTCTCTTCGATCATTGATTTGGGCTGTACCTACGTTGATCCGTCATTCATGACTTCTTATATGTATAGACTAGATCATCTAATGAAGATTACGATAATAACATTATGGGGAACAATAGAAAAAATGATCCTCTTCTAAGACTGAGTTGAGTTGTATTACACAGAATTTATGTAGGTTGAAATTAGCAGATTTTCGGTGGTAATAACCCAAGGGCTCAGATTCAGCCATAAAAGATATCCTACTAGATCTGAGCTCGAACGGTATTTGATAAGACAATGATTAGAAAACTTAATGCAATCAAACTTTATTATACAAACTGAAAGGAATAATGTTTAGAAAGAACAATTGTTGAAAACACAACTATTAAACAATTGGTACAGTGGATGTTTGCTGTTTAATTCTGTTTTTGACATTTACAATTGTCAAATTGATGCAGCCGCAGCGCGTAAATGCCAGCGCTGCTACGACGTCACATTTGTCAGTTGTCAATCTCATTTAAACACCTTAAAACTGTCGCAGATCTGTCTCAATTACACAAATGTTACTTGTTAGTATCTATTCATCTCTTGTAATTTATTGGGTATTCTAACAATTTTGAACTCAATCCTATCCTGACAAATATGGTCGACAAAAATTAATGGTGATAATTTTTTTGTGGTAAAAATAAAACTATCCCAGTCATAAAGCGACCGCTAATCCTGATTTAGTAAGCTTCGGCCTTGATGAGATATGCATTGAATATATTTTCTATTTAACTTTGTTGGGTTTCTTGGATGCTTAAATGGAAACTGAAATAATGTTTTTGTTTTGATAATAGATTATTGTATGGAAAAGGCAATTATATTTTTTGCTTTTTGAATCTTCGTCTGCATTGCTCTAGCGTAAGAGCTGGCGCCTTTATTTTGTCTGGCATTCCTTGCAGTTGTTTTCTTTTGCATTCCCTGCATGACCTAGGACCTAGCTTCTTTAAACTTAACATTGAAAATTGAATCTGTTTACCCGTTGAGTTCCGTAAGGTATTAATAACTCATTATTTAAATTCCTTCCCATTTTTTCTGCGCAAATTACATGTATAATTTCGTAAATTGGAAATGATTTCTGTAAAAAAAATTAAAATTTTCACAGTCAGGCTCTGCTTAAAGCTATCAGCAATCCAACAACTAGGTCTAAGCTGGTAAAAAACTGGAAAGAAATACTCAACTTCCTGGCAAGAGACAACAAAGTGTCTCTCACATGGGAGAGGACACACAGAGATAAGGCATGTGGATGATGACATTTTCAAAATGCCAACAGACCACATGACCACCAGATATATATTTCGCAAGAACTTCGAGATTGTCATCAAAGATCGAAAGGAGCTTGAGGAAGAGAACGCACCACCACTTAGTAGAGCGAATGAACTGATCTGGTATACAGACGGATCAAAAAATGAACTCGGCACTGGAGCGGGCATATACAGCAAGACGAGCAAATATGAAGGAATCGTCTCGCTAGGAAAATACGCATCTGTATTTCAAGCAGAGGTCTATGCAATACTTGCATGTGCAAGGGCAAATAATATGAGAGCCTACAACAACAGGCAGATCAAAATCTACAGTGACAGTCAAGCTGCCCTTAAAGCACTTCAGAGCTATAGGGTGACATCTCGGCTAGTATTGGAATGCGGCGAAGAACTTAGTAGACTGGCGACTTGGAACAGTTTAACACTGGTGTGGGTCCCAGGTCATAAAGGAATCACAGGCAATGAAAAAGCTGACGAGCTCGCAAGAGTAGGATCGTAAACTCTGATGAACGGACCCGAACCTGCTGTGGGCATCCCCAGATGCTTAACGAGGTAATGGTTAAAAGGGTGGGTGGAAGAACAACACAATAAACACTGGAAGAATACGACCAGGCAAATAAATTGGAAGAAATTCATAGAAGAATCATCAGAAAAAGTAGCGAAAGAACTGCTCTCAATGAACCGGAACAAACTACGCCCTACATTATGAAACAGCTGTACTATGATTATGTGTATAACACCAAAGAAGGCAAGATTAGTGAAGGAAATTATTCATTTGAAAGAAGAAAACAATAAATAAACTTTCTAGGTAGTGATGTAACAAATTGTACTGGAAAAAATACAAATCCATAGTACACTTTTATTAAAAAGTGTAGACCATTTTTCAAACGATGGAGCGAGTTTAGTAAAAGAAATGGCGCGTAACGCGGGGGATATGTTTAAATCGTTAGAGTCCTTTGTCCGAGATGATCTATGTCCTAAATTGTCCTGCAAGGTGCTGCTCTTCGCGTTCACAATGCCATGACGTATTACACCGGTTCTTTGTGGATGAAATTTTCAAGTTTACCGTGCCGTTTTGGAGTATGTCACTCGTAAATCTTTTTAATTTACCAACGCGACTGTTACACAATTTGAAAAAAAAAACAACTTATAACTGGTAGGAACGAATAAGGAAACTGGAACGTGATGAGGTGATACATAAATACGGATTTATAATGTCATATAAGTAATATTACTTGATTGAAAATGTTAATTTTAAGTTTAAATTGATCAAACATGTCCTCAAAATCGTCCAGCTAATCAGTTTTGTTACCGTGACGCCGCCACTGCAAATCAATTCCAAAACACATTTTTTTCTGGTTAGGTTAGGTTAGGTACCATAATTACCCTTCGAATTACATAATTGGTGATTTTTATCGAAAGGCCTGACCAACTGATTTCTTATTGGCAAGCGCGTGCGTGTGTTCTTCCCTCTCACTTCCTCAATTGACAGATATTGATTTATCCAGTGGCATTGGTATTGTCAGTGACATTTGTATTTTCAGTTTTACTAGGTAAAATAGGTACCGTACGCCATTTGTACGTTTATGACAGATATGCGCCATGTTTCATCTCCTCTTACCGATGCCCAGTAGCTTCAGATAAACTTGCCAAACTATAAAATAGTCTGCCGGTCAAAAACTGACAGAGTTTGGATAATGGTTTTTGTTTAAATTATATTTATATAGCATTTAAAATACTTTACCCTTTTTATTTTATACGAACTGTTGTTTTTTTTCTATATTTTTCCGTCCATCAGATAAATGGAAGCAAACTGACGGAAAAGACTGATATCTTTACTGATTTGCACTTTTCACCCATTTCCCAAACTTGAATAGCTTTAAAATTGATGTCTTTTCGAACAAAAGGATAACAAATTGATGATAATCCCCCGAAGTTTCATGTACAGTTCGTATTTACTGTGACTAACGGAGTGTGAGAAAGTACCGGCTGAATCAAAATATATGCCGAGTCACTTTTTGTCCGAGTGGCAATTAGAGAGGAATGACCAGGTGGGCTTTCTTTATACTTTAACCTAAAGTATAATACAGTAACTGTTGGTTGTATACATGGAATTGTATTTAAGATAAAGACCGGTATATTACTTTGTTAATTTTAATAAAAGTAGGTGAGATTCATACATTTAAAGAGTGTTGAAGATAACCTGGATAAAAAGTGCATCTTTCTGTCTTCAAAACGGATAGTTTTTTGTGAATAATTTACACAAGTACGACAAGGGAAATATGAGAAAAACAGCTTGAAAGAGAGAGAAAAAATAATTGTGCGCGCGCTTCGAGGCGTGTACTTAGTTCCAGAGGCTGGTCGAATGTTGATTTCCCCATTGGATTGGTTTATTGATTTATTTTAAACTCTACATTCTACTTATGTGTAGCTTGTTGCTTACGCATTTGTGTCAAAATGTTTGAAAATTCCTCACGCTCCCTCTTAGCTCTGATGTTTGTGCCAAGACGACGTTTCAAAAATTTGAGGGCTCTCTTATCCTTAGATACATTCAGCAATTTCATAGCTATTTTTCATAAGGAGCATGTCCTACTACTCCACGGATTATATCCCGAACGAATTTAGTATGTTTGGTTTGGATCCCCTTCAGCCTGGCGGGACGAATTTTATTAACTTTTGTCTTAGTGGCAACTTTTGCTGTGAAATTTTACAACGTGATTCTCGTGTTCTTAGCGAAATCACTAGAAAGAAGAAGATTGCTTTATTTGAGCACTTAATTAATTAAAATTATGTTTATCTGTAGAATGGATTTCTATTTTTTTAATTCAATTTATTAATGGAAGGGATTTTTAGTTTATTAATTATGGTTTTCTCAGGTAATACTGTTTAATTTTCAAATTACAATGGCTTAAATAATATCCTATTAGTAAGTTATTTAGTAGTTAGAAATTAATTGTCAACTTGGTCAGAAGATCAAGTTGACAAAAATGAATTTACAGGTTACGTAATAACGATTTTTTTTTATTTCTTCAACACCCTCACTCCTTCCAAGTTGGGAACATACTGAATACCACCAACTAGTGAATTCTCTCTGTAAATGACAATGTTGCCGGATGAAAGTGTTTAGTTTTACCTGTGCATGACTTCGAAAAAAAGTCAACGATAACGAGACACAAATATCATTTGTACAAATTATTCTCGCTTCTGGTAACAGCGGTTGAAATAGTGGGGAAATCAAAACTCGGCCAGCCTCTGGAACTAAGTACGAGGCGCGCGCAAAATTATTATTTCTTTTTTTTCATGCTGTTTTTCCTTGTCGTACTTGTGAAATCAGCACGGTTCGATAAGCTTTTTCACAATCTGTATGTATCTACCATGAAGAAACAAATATTTTCGAAGGTAGCCTTGCGAAGATATAACTCTATTCAATCTACCACAACTTTTAGTACCTATTATGAAACCAGATATGTTACACAGTGGTTAGCGTTTGGTGTACATATATTATTAAAACTGTAAATAGAGAGAAAAAACTCAACCAACACCATCAATACACTTATTTGTTATCCTTTTATTCGTTTTCAATTATTATGTAAGTGAGAATTGGATTAGAAACGCCAAAATATATACGTTTGTTTCTCTTGTTCGTGATAATTGTGTGTATACCTGATTTTTGCTTATTTCACTGATCACCTATGATGACTATTGTTATTCAAAATCAACAAACTTTAATGGTTTTGTGCTTGCTACGGAGGAAAAAGGTTTTAGAACATTCGAAATATTAACGTACATGAAATATAGGTTTGGAGTACTGTAAATAAGGACAAATATATGTTTCACCCTTTGGTTCAAATAAAAAAGATTCTTTTTGTAAATACAATTTTTTTTAAAACTATTTCAAGCCAAATTAAATGTAATAAGCAATGGAAAGAAGCAGGTAATGAAAACAATAAAGTTATTACAAACACTGACATTAATTTCAAAGGTTTAAGCTTCCTCAAACTTGGAGGAGAGTTGGTGGAGCTATTTTCAGCGGTCTTGTGCCTTAAGTCATCACAACCATTTATTATAAGCTGCAAACAGTGGCGAAGATGCTCAGTACAGTAGGTCCTTCACTTTTGAATAAACTGCCAAGTAGGTTAGGTTAGGTTCTATGTGAATGGGGCCTTCTCGCCACCTCCACTGCGACCTTCGTTAGGTCTATTGTGGCTCACCCCTAGGGATTACAATTCACCCCACATGCCTGTTCTTCCGACGAAGTCTATGGTTGTATTTGGTGATACTTTTTTGAAGTCGTTCGGCTCTAAGGTACTAAAACCGAATATATTGTACCTTACCCTTCCCAAGGCTGGGCATGAGCTTCGTTCTCCAAATTACAGAACGGACAGTCCGAGGTCTGAACCAGACTCATATGCTTTAGGTGGTAATTTAGTCGACAATGTTCTGTAAGCAGTTCTGGCACAATGCGTAGGTTTGTTCTCCTCCATTCCAGGATCTGCTTATTTTTTGTACTCGAAGGGTAGTATATGAACGCTTTCGAGTGAGAGAGCCCCAGTACGTGTAGGTTTTTCTCTCCGCCCAGGTAGCTATTGCTGATCTAGCAGTGCTTTCCGCAATGCCGAAAAAATGGTTCAGATCCGCAAAACAAAGTCTCTGATCCCTTTTTTGCCAGAGTGTCGGCCTCCTCATTGCCCAACTGCCAAGTAACTTTTGACAACACACATTAATGACATATTTGTAAATACGACCCTTGGAGCTTCCGATGTACTAGAAGAAGCAGTTGATGATAGAGATTACTAAAAAAATATTATCCTTTTCTATAGATATTTCAAAATATAGTTACCTGTGATGGAGCCGCTAATCCTGCAGACATTGCTGCAGCAGATTGTTGTGCAGCTGCAGCTGCCGCCGCCATAGATGCAGCGCTAAGCGAACCATAAGCTGCCGAAGGGTTGTAGTAGGATGCCATGGATTGACTCATACTGCTGGCAGCCATACCTGTAACAATAAAATAAATCAAAATAAGAACACAAGTAGATGGTGGTAATATTGACAATGGTTGTCATACAGAAGATGTTAAAGAAAAGAAGGTGAAATATATGAAAACTGGAATGTTTCAGTATAATTTTAGGGAAAATATTTTGGAAGGATGTAATTGACCTTTTAGTCTTTCAATAATGGGTCTGAAAGTCATTGATTTGCATATACGTTCACTAGATAATTAATTAACTTGAAGAGAAGATGGTAATTATAGCAGACAACTGATTGATTGTCTTTAACGATGATACTCAATATAATTGACTTAATGTTACGTTATGCAACAATTCCATTATTGGACAACCTTGAAATATATACTGACGCCTCTCTTTGCATCTTTAATAATATTTTACTTCAATTATTTATATTGATTTGGAAGATTTTTTTTTGTACCTATATAATTGGATACAAGATAATGAATTTGTCGACAGCATATTGACGATTTGATTATGATAAATATTTTTATATTCGTGATTCAATTTAATATTGATTAAATAAAAAATTACTTTTTTTTGCTGTAAGTATTGGTCAGTGTTTAAAAATCAATCTTGCAGTTTACCAAGCTTGAAGCAAGAGATAAACTTCTTAAAAAGAGCAGTAAATTATAACAAATATTACAATTTACTTGAAATTTAAAAGGAAATGCTGTACTTTTGCGTACCTTTTATGTTATAAATAAAATATAAGAGAATGCTCATAATATACTCATGGGCTTAGTACCTAACCTCAAATTTTACTACTGCCAACAAGACAAATCTAAATGAGAAATAAATTGAAGTATTTTGTCAACTTCTGTCTATATATGTATGAGCTGAATATTCTGAACGTTTGGGCTGGAACATGGGACCCTTCTTACATAAGTCAGTGTATTGAGTATAAAAAAGACAGTGTTCAATTGAAACTTTTTGTAAAAAAAGTTTATTAGGTATTATTAGATAAAATCGTCCAAAGGTCAACAACTTATTCAAAGCTTTCCTCCATCGAACATAATCAGCAATCTTTAAACAAACACTGTAAGGTTGAAACAATGCAAAACAAAACAGTGTAGATGGAAGAGTTGGCATCGCTATGCGTGAGCCACAATAATTTATGGATCCATATACACGCGAGGTCATTTTGGCTAAGATATTATTGAACGAGATCTCCATTCAGATATATACGTTATAATAGACCAAGTCGGTTTCAATGATGATACGTAAGTCAATTATTTAGATATGTGGGTGATAGAAATGAGGTTTTGTTTGCTAAGTGAATGTATTAAAGAAAATAGTTAGGTGTGTCGAGTTCTTTATCACAAACTGTGACCATAATGAATGATAACCGACCATACAATATCCAGCTAAATATAAATTGATGGAAAATATGTAGTCAGGATGGAGTGTTGGTGTTTTATACTGATAGATCTAAAGCTGCTAGAGAAACTGATTAATTGGAGACATAAACTCCCAGGGCTAGATCACCTGAGAAAAAGAGTTTTTCCAATAAGAATCTAGCGAAAACAAACTCAACATTAACGGTACAACCAAACCCGAGGGTTGAGGTGACAGTGACAGTCAAGCTGCCCTTAAAGCACTTCAGAGCTCCAAGGTAACAGTTCGGCTGGTATGGGAACGCGGCGAAGAACTTAGAAGACTGGCGACTCGGAACAGTGTAACACTGGAGTGGGTCCCAGGTCACAAAGGAATCGCTGGCAATGAAAAAGCTGA
Organism: Galerucella pusilla; assembly: GCA_910591695.1. Taxonomy (NCBI): domain Eukaryota; kingdom Metazoa; phylum Arthropoda; class Insecta; order Coleoptera; family Chrysomelidae; genus Galerucella; species Galerucella pusilla. Next base: position 42,827 of record CAJUYI010001509.1, read on the forward strand.
CGAACTCGCAACAGCAGGAGCGTCAACTCTGATGAACGGACCCGAACCAGCATTCCCAGATGCTCAACTAGGTCATGGTTAAAAGGGTGGGTGAAAGAACAACACAATAAACACTGGAAGAATACGCCCAGGCAAATACATGGGAAGAAATTCGTAAAAGAACCATTAGAAAAAGTAGAGAAAGAACTGCTCTCTATGAGCAGGAACAAACTATGCAGCTGTGAGACGCTGGACCACAGGAGGCAGAAACTGTATGGTAGACCCCAAATGACTCCAGAAGACTTCTACTAGGAGTATGCACAATAAGCCCAGGAGGCTGAGGTGGTGCCAGCGAAGGGACGGCTCCTTTATGAAAAAAAAGGGTTGAGGTGACGAGGGGTACTGAGAGTCCATATTTATTTCAAATAATCCACCAGTTAATATTGCGGAATTACTCCAAATGATAGTTACCGTTGAAATAAATAAAGATTAATTTATTCTTCATTAAAAGCAATCCTAAAAATTACACTATCAGTTGTATTTTATGCATATGAAGAACGCCGAGTTCCTTCAAAAAGGAGTGGCATCACGCTTTGTAAATCGATTGTCGCTTTTATAGTTGGTATAAAGAGAATAATGATTATTGCGAGTAGTGTAGGTAACAGTCTAAAGATACAACAGTAAAATATTTGTTACTTTATGCCTAATGCAATTATAGAGTCAGCGATTCTTAGTATTCAGTATTGTTTCCTTCTTTCTACCTTTTCGTATTTCAGTTTTTACTTATTCTCTACTTTTTTTAATATCTTCGTCCATATAAATGTAAATTCCGCTGTGGAACATATATTCTTTCGAGGGCATCCAACAATAATAGGGAGATATAGTACCCTTTGGAAACCTCCAATTTTTAAGGTATTCGTACTTGACATACATACTAAGATCCACTTAGATAGTTTATTTATATAAATTTCAGTTTTTTTATGCATGGCAGATACGATTTTCGATTAAAGCATCCTTCTAAAAGCTATAATAGTTTTTTCTCAGTAAAGTTGATAAATTTAAGTTCATGGACGAAAATATTACGACACGCTAAATAATTTTGTAGCTCTGTAAGTGCCTACATTTATCCAATCGAAGAATTCACGGCGATAAAATGATAATAAACCTCTGTTTCAATAGGGACATCAACACAAAACGTCAATGTAATATCTGAAGAATAACATTAGCATTGGTTCGATAATTTTTTGTTGTTGTCGTTTCGATGCCTTCAAACCAATTAAAACTTTGTATAAAGCGACATAAAGTTTTAATTAAAATCAAACTGTTGTATATATACCTGGGCAGAAATTGAAACATCCTGCACGAATGGATGATTGTTAAGGAATATTCACAAATATAATTAATTTTTTGCAGTTGGTTTGATTTTTGGAGTAATTTTTGTATTTTTAGGAGTGAAAATTGGCTTCGGGGGATAAAAAGTATTTTTATTTAATGCAGAGGGTTTGTTATATTGTAATGTTTTTCTTTCATGTACAAAGGTACTGTTTAAAATATTTTGTATACGTTTGTTACTTCCTGGTCTTCTCTGATAATCTCTTACGTCCTTACCACTTCTACTCTACACAGATCTATTTCGGTTGATCCCTTTTTATAATCCAGAGTCTGCTACAGTGATTTTCTTTGAAGTTTTACCAGACTGGGAGCCCAAAGCTTCTATTTTCTTGACGACATCCACACCTTCAACTACTCTGTAGAAGACGACATGTCTGTTGTCCAACCAAAATGTCCAAAATGTCAAAAAACCCTCGGTAAACCTATTTTGCTGCTGAGTTTTTCTTGTTCTTGTTGTTATTTTGATGCATCTGATTGTTGTGGGTTTTTCCTTTGTTCCTGAATAAAACGATTTCCATAAAATTTCTACACTTTTACTTTTTTGTTTCATTTATATCAACTTTTTTGAATATTTTACAGGCCGTGAAGGCATAAGACAGCAATTTTTCTCTGTTCGCCATTATGTTTTGCCACCTCTTCCCAGCTCTAGTCCTTTTCTACTGCCTGTATCCACTTCTTTTTTGTCAACTTTCTTTTACATCTAGTTCCTCTTCTAAGTACTTGGTTAGTAGCTCTGTTATTCGCCAGTCTCTCTATGTTCCCTTTCTCCCTTATAGTATTTTTCTCTTCCATATATCTATCTATATCTTCTTATTTATTTATTCCTCCCTAACTGTTGATGGAAGAACAAACATTTGTATCCATTTCAATTGAAATCATTCCTGACATTGCGAATTAAACTATTTTGCATAAACTTGACATGTTTGGAAAATACCTAGTCAATGCACTTGCATTTCATAAATAAGCAAGTACCTAATAAAAGTTTTTAAAATACAGTTAGCATCATTAGTTACTTTCGTGCGGTAAATATATGCTTTTGCAATAAACCATTGTCAAATAATAATAATAAATGAATAATAGAAGTGACATTTATAGTATCTATACAAGCTATTATTAACAAATCAAACAAAAAACCTTTTATCCTCAATTAACAAAAATATGTTATTTAAGTACTGTTCTAAAACAACACTTGATATTTTATTATTAACTTTATCAGTTTACTTATTATTATAATTATCCCACATACGTCATTAGGGCTTTTGTATTAGAATGTGATGACATGAAAGAATCTCTAAATATCACCAATATCACTAAATTACTATTCGATTACGATGAGCCCCTTGCCGGTGAGTGTCAGTGTCGTACCTATACCACAAAAATTATTCAGACCATGCCAAACGCATTTATATATCTTGCAGGAGCTGTAGTGGGAGGTGACATTGAAAATAAGTCTGTGCGCATGGGGGCGGGCTTGCCATCACGTTGGAGCTTGCAGTACACTGCTTGATTTCTCCACCGAATGAAATAATGATTTCGCGCAGTTCTTACTAGGCACGTCCAAAATGGCGTATTTTAATTTCTCAAGTGTGCTTTGAGTTACAAAATAAGTCTTAAGGTGGCGTTAATTGGTTACAAATAACAGTTTTATATAAAATTTCACAGAGCTCCACTGCACACTGATTTTTTTGATATAAATGTCGGTTATGAAGGATTATTCAATAATTTTATAGATCAGAACGAAGGTATGGAGTAAAAAATTTACATTTCCATAGTTTTCAACTAAAAAATCGAATAATTTTCAAATAGGTGTTCCAAAAACCTTTGGTCACGTCACTGAACTCGATGAAAACGTCCACAGATCGATATAAAACAACTTTGAAGATGTCTCGGTGTGGAACAGGTAAAATATTAGACATCTTGGCGTGCAAAGTCTATACTTGTCATTCTCGTTTATTAAAGTTGTTATTTAACGAACATCTTGCCTAAATTTCTTGCGATATTACATAAATTTATTGCCGTATTTTATGGATATGCAAAACGGCACAGTTGAATGCATAAATAAATAGGTGAATTAATTTTCTCGCTGTTGTTTATATTGTTAAATCGAATGGGTTGAAACACAAACTTAACACATGTGAGTGAGAGTTGGAAGTTTGCTAGTGAGGTAAATAAAGGATTTGAGAAGTAGTTCCTTTGTGAGAACCACACAGGACTAGTAAGCGACCCGCTCCACTAATCTAACGTATCCATTTCACATTGAGCTAAATTTGCTATGTGTTTTATTAACTTTCAAATGTTGTCACTCTGTTCTTTCGTTTAATTTGTGCAGTTTCAAGTTAAATCTTTTCCTATCATTTATGAGGTATTGAGCTATATCGAATGATGTTAACAACTTTAGGGCTTCAAGATCAACTATGGTGAAGAAAAGTTGTGGCAAAACCAAGGAGATCGTCTGCTTAAACTGTATAAAAATAGGATTCTGGGCTGATAAAGAGGTAGGGTGCTTTAGTAACATGTTAAGTTATGAAGCAATCGGTAAGAATGTTGGTGATACCATTTACTAGAAATGTGGGCAGGTATTGTATCTTCAGGTTGTTCAAACCTGGAAACAGGGGAGAAGACAAAAAGACATTTTAAGCAGTTCTTGTGTAGGGTTGAAGGAATCATTGGAAGATGAATATATGTCAGACAATTTGAACCAGCTTTTTGACTAAAATAATCCAGAAACAAGATGGTTTGGATAACAATCCGCACTGATAGTAGACAAGCCCTATTAGCCTTGAACAGACAACGTGTTATATCGGGCTAGTACTAGAGTGTCACTTTTATCGTCAGCTTGTATTTTGGGTTGTGGCGATTTCATTTTTAACAGCTTTGATTCAGTGGCGAGTGTGTTTTGGGGATATTTAGTTTTAACCCAGAATTCTGTCGTTAGTCTTTAGTATTACCAGCTTAATCCGATCTTATTTCAGCTATTCGTATCCATTCATGTAGTTCCTTGCCAATTTTCTCAATTTTAATTAGTTTTATCGAATAAATATGTAAGTTAACGATGCTTAAAATACAGTTAATAGAATTTTCCATCATATCCAACATTGGATCGAGCACCTGTTAAATAATTGCAACGTTAACATTACATAGGATATTCAAATAGACGATTACTATAAATATTAACATCTTTTAGATCACTTCTTTCAAACACACTGCAATACCATAAGTAGTAGGGAACAGTGGAGCTTGCTTCACACTACACTATTCTGCCCTGTTAGACATAGAAGTCGTAACTGACATAATCATTGTTATGAGATATTCCACATTTAGTGAAATTTGTTATGCCATCAAAGTGGAATAATGTAGTGAAAATTGGGTTTAACTTTCATTTAAAGGACGCAAAGCAGAATTTAATCATCCAGAGCATTATTTTAACAAATAATCAGAAATCAGAGTTTTGATAGATATGATATTTTGCACTAACATTATACTGGTTTTGCTAAGCAACAATAAAGCGTATCTACAGCAAACGTGAGTTGTTGTTTGTAACTTTATTGAATAAAAAAAGTAGTAAAAGTAAAAAGAAGTAATGAAGTGTTACAAAACAAATAAGTATTTATAGGAGTGTTACAAAACCTAGTATGTATTTATCACCTCAGCCCAAAAGCTACCATTGATTTCAATCATCTAAATCTCGAATTTCCGTTGGAATAGGAATATCCTCCCAAAATTTCTTTCTATTTATTGGCATTGTACCACAGATTTTGGATAATATGAGATCTCTTCTTTCTGCGGTGATTCCTCTTGGGATGTGTTTTGTGGGACGGTTTTGGGTTTTGGCAGATAGAGCCTCTTTGGCGCATGTTCTCGACGATAATTACCAATAGTTGGCCTGAATGATTCTATATGTTTAATTAAAATATCCATATCATTTCATCTTGATGTGCTTTCCATGTTGACTGGGCTTAACTGTTACTTTCAAATTTGTCTTATGTAATGCATCTCTCATAACTCTGTCATTTTTACTTTCATATCTCAAAGTTTTAACAGAGTGATGTGGTTTATTATGTTCTATGCTTAACAGGACAGCATTGGTCTACTATGCTTTTCTAGTTCGTCAAACTTACAACTTACAAAATGATACAAACGTGATCAACGCTTGTAGCGAAAAGATAAAGAAATAAAAGTTTGAGTGTGAATTCTCTCTGTAAAAAACACTGTTGCCGGATGAAAGTGTTTAGTTTTACCTAATAGTGCATGAGCTCGAAAAAAGTTGAAATATCATTTGTACAAATTAATCTGCGCTTCTGGCAATAGCGTTTAAAATAGGGGGGCACTGAACACTGGACGTTTTTGGTAGAAGGAACTAAGCACGTCGCTGGCACAATTGTTCTTCTCTTTCTTTCAAGTAGTTTTTCTCATATCTTCCTGGTCGTACTTGTGTAAATCGTATGTCTCGATAATACTTTTCGCAACCTGTATGTTGTTGGGTATACCATGAGCCCAACCCAAAATAATTCAAAGCAAAATATGAATCGCTCATCGACAGTTTGATTCAAAGGAAACACCATTAAAGCTCTTTTAGCGAAATAAAATTTCCAATCTATAGCTACAAGAATAAAGTCATCATTTTTAACCTGTTCGTAATCACGCATTTCAAATAGGAAATTATACTTATATACATCTGTCACTTACAAGCATTTCTGTCTTCACCGTGGCGGTCCAAAAACGTTATAAATCACTGGGTATACTCCAATCTAACCTGTCAAATCTCCGGTTTAAATGAGCTTTGATTGACGGGTAAATGCGCCGCCTCATACCTAACTATACGTGTGAGTGAGACTTGATCGAAAAATTACAAGGTGATTCCATTAGTTGAAGTTAACTGAGGATAATATCATGTAATGTTTGATTTATTTTAGTTGATTTATGATAAATGATGGAAATCCTGATGGTATTTGAGTTTAAAAGAGAGAGAAATGGATTGATACTATTGGTACTTATATTTGGTACTACAATGGATATTTCTAAACATTCCAATAGAATCATATGAACACTAAAAACAGTTTTTCACCATCTGTCACTTGACAACTTTGACGTTTCGTGAATTTTTCCGATGATTGTCAGTTAATGTCAAAGTTTTTTGTTATATTTTACTTTTTTTTGTATATTTGGTAGGCGTGTGTCCACAAGGTTGCGAGATTGATTATAAGTGCAAATAAGTTTATATTTTTATATAGGTATTAATGTAGGTATTCTATACCTATACCTATACAAAATTAATATAACTTCAAGAAAATAAATACCATTTGACAACGGTGCTAAAACTATCAACTGATCCCATCACAATTCTAATTTGTGAACCTAGGCTACCTGGACAAAATATTAACATAAAATCCCGAGGGTCGCGAAGTCTGACAGAACCGACATGTGGATAATATATGTTCAAATTTATTTTGAACGTGTTACAACTAAAAGTACTTTACTTGTAAGTGGTCCTGGATTTATAAATAGGACGTATAGGCTGCGGCCTAGGGGCGGTAGCGTCCTAGGGGAGGCAGATACGTTTTCTGAATCAAATACAAGATATCGATGAAGAAACACCATCCAAGAAACGTACCGATAACAAATAGTTTCTACATCAGAGTTCAACTTCTGCCTCTTCACCACTTACAAGTGAACGACCAGAAATATCTCACAATATCGACCAAACTACACAAGTTATCCAATTCCCATTCCTGGGGTTTCAGCTGAAACATAGCCTACACTTGCTTATATGATAGGGAGATCCTCTAGGATATCAATTGGGATTAGGTTGAGCTATACCTAAGTGTTGGCAAAGTTTTTGAAAATCAACCATAAAGTAGTGGTGTACCCCAAGGCTCAGTTTTATGTTTTTATCTTGTTCATTATCGAAGCTTAATGCCCAATTTCACAACCATTTCATAAAGTTAATACCTAAATCAGATTTTGGAATTGCTAAGTGAAATTTTCGTTTTACCACTCGCTAAGAATTACTTGAGAGTGACAGTATTGGGTATTATCATGTTTAGGCGTTTCTTAGCGCACGGTGAAGCGTAAATTCTTTTTTGTCATTCCAAAATCTGATTTAGGCATTACCTAAATTTAGGAACTGGTTGGTGAAATCGGACATAACAGTCTTTTATATATGTTACGTTCCAAGCCCGATATTGTAAGGAGCCGGGCTCTGTACAATATCGGGCTTGGTACGTAACATATACAATAGTATATTGAAGTATAAGTGGATATTAAGGTCTTTAAAACACGCGCGATTAGAGCAAGTGTTTTAGAGACCAGTTATCCACGAATACTTCACGTTATTTTTGTTATTGGTGCACTTTGAAATTATAAATACTGGTATCTATTACTACTACAACAACAAGAAATGGAAATGAGAACTAAAATGGTTGAATTACGTTGTCATGGAAATGAGGAAAACATAAACTAATATGCATTTTGATGGAAGTTCAACCTCATTGAGTTCTGAGAATGTAAACAGTATTAATTAAAATACCATTTCCTCCGATTGGAAAAATCGAAATATTAATATCTCAAACAATACCAACTGTACTTTTCATTTTCATTTATAAAATTGAAATTGTTAAATATTGTACGAATGAATGTTTTGACGTTACAAAGTACTCCTGTCAGATCAATAATAAAATAATTGTCATTTTTAGACTTCGTTTCTCGAGTTGTTGATGTTGCCATGGTAACTTTAGAAAACGCGCGTGTTTTAAAGTTCGAGTTAAACACGCTGAGGCGTGCTTTGAATAGGTAAAATGGTTCACCAATAAAAATAAGAATAGTTTTAGAACTTCACACATCCTCTAGAGAAAATCTCTAAGCAAATGTTATATAGTAGGCATGCCCTGCGCATGCAGACATTCTGACTGTCATCTAAGTCCTCATTATTGTGAGATTTGTACTGTCCGAAGATCCGAAGTTTCACCTTTGTCAGGAAAGTGGTGAAGCGTTGTGCCTGCCCTGTCATGACATTTATTCAAAATTACCTTCCGATGTTTGGAAAAATTTAGAAGTTATATACATTACCTATATTATTTATACATATACAAATTAGAGAATTGCCCTGTACGAAAAAGGAGAAGGTGATATTCAATTTCCAAGGCTAAATTTCATGTAGACATAATGACGTTGCTGTGAACGTATATAATTATAAGGTGTTTCTGTGTTAAAAGTATTCAATATTTAAGCCATTCACAAACGTTCGGGAATTATGTCACTTCACGAGTCGATTTATATTTATATAATTAATTGTATATAACGGATAACAATAATATGTCAACATTTGTTAATGTCACTAATATTGTTAACTATTTGTTTACGTCCACCCATTTTACACAAAGAGTTATGGCTTTATATAATAATATTTTTTAAACAATCTACAAAAAGAAAGTTTAAAAAAAAATATGCTAATAGAATAAACCTTCTCCTTTTCTTCCAAATTCTGTGTATTCAGTAATGCTAAAGACTCCTGCTATTTCCTTCCAACCAGTCTTTGTTTATTTGTACCTTCTTAAAGCCGCGATTACACGAGGCCAGTAGGTGGGCAGGTTACTTGGAGCAGGTAACCTGGCGCAAGTAACCTACCCCGTGTGGACGGCCACGCTTGTAAATCACAGGCAAGCTGTCTGTCAACCTGCCTGGCAGGCCGACTTGCACGAGGAGTAGACAGCCTTCCCTACAAAAACGGTTCCTGCCACACAGCCTGCCTTGCACTGACGCCGTGTGGACAACTCATTGACGAGCAAGTGAGTGAATTGCTGACAAACAGTGCTTTATTGTATACTATGTTTTTTTATTGTATAAATTTTTTATATTTGTGTAATACTGTACCAATACAATGGCTCCACGTTGGGCCGAAGAGATTATAATTAAGTTTTTGGAACTTCACAAGGACCGTCTTGCTTATAGAACCAGTTTTCTGAACTGTACATTACGCAGTTCTGTTAGTAACTGGACAGATGCACCACGGGTATCTCTCCTGTTAAGCCAGTCTCTCACCCATAGTTTTCTCTTTTCCAGCTCTTCCAATAATATTTCACTAGATTCAACTACAAATTCCAGTATAAGATTTCGGGTAAATTCTTGTATGTCATCATAAGATAGCACAGAAGATGCACTCTCTGCCATTTTCAATAGAGCTTACGTAAACACTGGCTCGCTCACAACTGACCTCGTGTGGACAGGGTCAACGGCAAGTCCCCAGTACAGTAACTTGCCTCAGGTTACCTGCTCCAAGCAACCTGTCCACCTACTGGCCTTGTGTAAACACGGCTTTAGGACTAACTTTCGACCTGCATTTCAAAGATTTCAAAATTTTCAAGCCACTCCAATTCTCCTTCTTCTTTATATTTCCTTTTTCAA
>CAJUYI010001510.1:0-29756 GCA_910591695.1 Galerucella pusilla
ATTAGGGTTTATTACTCCTCGTACTTTCTGTACAGACTATAACATATTTGCTGCATGAAATTACCTATCAAGATAAAATTATTTGGATAAAAATGCAGTAAAATTGCTTACATTCATCCAAATTATCGCTAAATATCTGTTTTAAGTTAGTTACTTTTAACTTCCACTTATTTCTAGGTTAAAAAAATATATTTATCATTACTTATACCTTGGAAGCAGTAATTTTCATCTCATTCTCCGTGTGTAAGAGAAATTCAACCCATTCATTCTTCCGTTGCCTGGCTGCTATTGAGATGAACATTCTTCCATCATAAATCCCGTTTGCCCCGAGGCATGATATCATCTTAATAAAGTTATGAAAAGCAGACAAGTAGTGTTAAATCTAGTAAAAGGGCAATAATTTTACCGGCTACATCTACATAATTTAGAATTGTGGCGGACCAGCTTAGCGAACAAGGTATCGTGAAAAAGTTAAATAATTATTGACTAAGACAGGGATACTCGTTATTTTCTGTTTACGATGGGGCCGCCAACTGTGCTACAATTGATAACCTGTAGTGTTTACAGACACAGTGAGTTATAATATATAGTGCGGTCAAAAGAAAGATGCTATGACAAAAATAAAATCAGAGCTTGTTATTCAATAAGATTATTCTTTTTGTTGATAATTTTGGGAAATCTCACCACAATCTTTTTAATATTTTCAATGCAACGTTTCGGTAGCCTTCCAGATACCGTTATCAAGAATAATCGAGTTTATAAAGAATTCTGGTACCTCTGGTACAATCAATAATATTTTGAAGTTCAAATGATTTTTCCGCCTACCTCTATTCAAAGTATGCATTTCCCGGCCTCATTGTAGGGAGCAAAGTCGTACTATTCCTCCCTAGGGCAGAAAAGTACTTTTACTCCCTAGGAAGGAAAAGTTAGAGTGACGTCATGGTACAACATCAATGAAATAACTTATATATATATTAGAGCACCCTGTATTTTACAAAATGGTAGAAATCAGTAAATTGTTATTTCAATTTAACGATTCTTACATTAACAATTTGACAATTCATAGATACATCCGGTTTTCGAAATTATGACAGAAATTATATATTTATAGCATGCTATGGTCTATTGACAGATTAACAGTTTCAAAGTGTCTTAGGTCACAGAGTACACCATCTGTACTCTGTGGTTAGGTATTCTATAATACATCAACAGAATATAAAATGATATTTAAAAAATAAGTGATTCAAGCGAATTTGAGAAAGGCTGAAAAATCGTATGTAGAACATGAGAGTAAAATGCCTTTTCCTCCCTTGAATGATTACTTCATCCTCCTTCTAGCTATTTCCGACCTCAACACATAAATGTCAATATCACCAAACGATTCCACTTCTAAATTGGTTCTTTACGTCTTACCTGTGACATAGGACCCACCAATTGGTTAACCAAAGTGGTCTATTGTTTTTATTTACATTTTTATACAAACCATAAACGTCTAACAACGTTTTCCAGTTTTAGAAATGATGATTCATTTAAATCCTTACAAAATAAAATACAGATACAGTCTCTCATTCATTCAACTTCACAGAATGAATGATTTTGTATTCTCTGTACAGAAATCAAATACCATCAGTAAGACGATCTTTCACAACTCGTTATTTATTAAGATAAGAATGGAACGGGCTAAGATATAATAATTTAATTCTTGAAAGGAACAAAGGGATAGTGAAGACGAGAAAAAGTAGTTAACAGGAAGAGAAAGTCAAGGAAAATCAAAAAGAGAACAATTGGAGTAGATAGAAAAAAATAAGTAGCGCAGAGATAGAAGGAAAAAGGACACGAAAATGAGAGAAACAGAAAAAACGATAAATATAAGCTGTGACAGAAAAATAATTGAATGAAAATAAATAAGGGGAGAAAAAAATAGAAAATTAGAATAAGAGGGTGAAAGTGAGAAATTGGAAAGATAGAAAAGACAAGAAAGGGATGCAAATGCAAGAAAAGAGAAAAGAAGAAATTAAAGCAACAAGAAAATACACGAATAAGAAAAAATAGGAATAGGGTGAGAGGAGGATATAAAACTGAGCTTAAGAAGTAGAATAAGAGAAAATAGAGAAATATCTTCTGTATGTTCCTTGTGGTATATTATTCATTCTTTTTTTAATTTTTTTGGGAAATTAAACCACAATATTTTTAAATTCTTTACTTCAACGTTTCGGTAGCGTTCCAGCTACCGTTGTCAAGAAAAAATAAGTAGAAATTAAGTGATTTTTTATCCCTAACTGACACAACAGAAAAAATTTGACAACTAGACAACTGGAACGCTACCGAAACGTTGAAGTAAAGAATTTAAAAATATTGTGGTTTAATTTCCCAAAAAATTAAAAAAAGAAAATAGAGAAAATCGGTGGAGGAAAGTGAAGCAGATGTCGGAGAAAGAGGAAAAATACGTGTGTAAGAGAAAACAAGAATAAGAAAGGTAGGGAAAGCAAGAATAGCTAAACAACTATGAGATAGCAGGAGGGAGGAAAGGAAATAAGGAGAAGAATAAAAAAGGTGGAGGAAAAAAACATTCTAGAAGTAAAAGTGAGAGTGAAGAAAAAATAATAAAAAGAAATAGAATAGCGAGAGAATAAAAATTGGAGCAATAAGAAAATACACGAATAAGAAAAAATAGGAATAGGGTGAGAGGAGGACATAAAACTGAGCTTAAGAAGAAGAATAAGAGAAAATATAAAAAATCGTTAAAGGAAAGTGGAGCAGATGTCAGAGAAAGAGGAAAAATACGTGTGTAAGAAAAAACAAGAATAAAAAATGAGTTAGCAGGAGGGAGGAAGAGAAATAAGGAGAAGAATAAAAAAGGTGGAGAAAAAAAACCAGCATTCTAGAAGCAAAAGTAAGAGTAAAGAAAAAATAATAAAATAAATAAAATAGCGAGAAAATAAGAATCGTGAGAAACCGAGATATGACGAAAGGGGAAGAAAATGAAGACAAGGAATCCTTTTCCCTTGGCGCAAACTCCTAATATATCAACGAATCTGTTGAACAGATAAATATGTTACACGTTCGAGTGAAACTTCTAGAAACAATAATTGAGAAAACAGCTTTTGAAAGCTGAACCCCGAACTAATTAATGATGCTAAGTGACAAAATTTCAAACGAAGTAGATGCAAAGTGTGGGGAGAATGATTAAATCGCTTTATGATTGATGTAGTTGACGTACAGGGGTGTGAGGGTGTATATTGAAGATAAACCTATGATAAATCGCTACTGTAATTGATTCTCACATAATTATTCACGACTTTCCATCTGTGCATTGACGTGTATTGATTTTGTTCCAATGGAAACTTTACCGTTGATGGAAATATACACAGCAAACGAGGCAAAATCCCACTTCTGATTGTCTCAACTTCATTCTAACAATAAATATTCTCTAACTAATATTACATATTCTTTTACCAGCATAATAAAACGTCAATAAATTTCATATACCCACACTTAAATCTCAATTCTGTTGCTATACCGTCACCATTGACATTTTAAATATTTTATGGCTTATTTTAGAGCAAATGGTTTAACCGTAGGGGTCACTTCCTTCCTTCTGGGGACCTCTCTCCGGGAATTCCAAGAAGAATTCTATATTCATTCGTGTCACAATTTTTGTTTATGATACCTGTTAATGTACAGGGAGTATTGAAAATAAATCACTACACGTAAAAACTGGAGCTGTCTATTTTTCTTTTTCTTTTTTTTTACCTGCTTGATATAATTTGTTGCCACTGCCACTAACTGTTCGGGAACAACATATTTAACACCCTATTGTTTGACTTCAACATTTTGGTTTCAAAATTCGATAATTTATTTGTTATCCTTTCTGAGGGGCTACGAAATACAACGGTCAGTTCAGTTTTGATTAATGTTCGCTTTTTCTCTATTGCCTTACGAAATAGTTTCTGTGAAATAATAGAAATAGATTTCCAAAAATCCTTCTTTCTAATCACGCATATCGAGGATAAAATGCGTGACAAAAGTTTTTGACATTTTATACATTTTCTCAACAAAAATCAACATAATCTAATTTATGTACCATTCAAATTTGCTTCCATTCCAAAAACGTCGTAGCCTCTACATATATATTGAAAAATTCTCAGCCCACTATAGAACCAAACAAAATTTCAATGTCGAAATATTTTATTACACAACATATTCTCCTTTGCAACGTCTCTAGGCCTTTCAAAAAAAATGTTTCTTCTTCCTCTGCAAACCAGACCTCCACAGCTTTTATTACCTCCTCACAGGAAGAAGATGTACGACCCTTTAGGCTTATTTTTCCAGTTGAGGAAAGAGATGATAGTCAGACAGAGCCAAATCTGGTGAATAAGGAAGGTGTTCTAGTAATTCAAACCCTAAATCACGAATTTTTTGCATGGCAACATGAAACTGGTCTAGGCTAACTAGATATCAAGACATCCTTGTATATAGGCCACTTATTTAACTATGAAGTCTCCTTTAACACCTTCTTCAGCTAACATAGCCATACTCATGCTCATACTTGTCTTTTGCCAGCCCACAGATTCTGTGTTGTCTCTTGCCAGCCTTCTGAGGTATTCATCACAGTTTTTCAGCAGACTATACTTAGTAGGAACGCTGATAGCTTAAAGTAGGGCCTGGCTGACATTCAATACCTTTGTGCCCATGTTTTCTGGTGTCACGCTATCCAAACTTATTTGAAATTTGGCTTATCTCATATTGATGCAGTTGTATCATTCTTAAACATTGTTTAAATTCTATTATGTCTCCCAATTTCAGCCTAGGTATCGTTATCATTATCACCGCCATTACAAAAAGTTCCAGAGGAGGAAGACCAAGTAGGGCTGAGGAACCAGCACCTCGCTCATTGGAATGCTCTGCAAGGTCCTAGACAATCCAAACTTCTACTGAAGGGATGGACTGATGGACACGCTAGGGCAGCTACTGAACTACCAAGGAGTAGGCTGAGGAAGATAGCAGGACTCCTAACAGGGCACTGCTGTATGAGGAAACACCTCCACAACTTAGGAGTAGAGGAAAGTTCCCTATGTAGGGGTTGCGGCATGACTGACGAAACGTCAGTCCATGTTCTCTTAGAGTGTCCACACTGGGCTGTACTACGCAGGCGAATCTTCGGAGTCCCTGTTATGGCCCCTGGAGACACAAACAGGCATCCACTGAACAAGGCTGTGGCCTTTATTGGAGGGCTCGGGTTCATGGATGTCTAGGTAGCAGGAATGGCACAATGGGCCCGCCAGTGGCATCAGTACAGGCACCTTGGCTTGAGTTTGTCTAGTTCAAAGCTCGCCTGCACATTTAGTAGTAGTAGTAGTAGTTCCTAAGTAGAGCTTTTATTGATGACGTTCTTATGTTGTTTATTTCCAAGAAGAGGTTGTCCATTACTCCACATAAAAAGCTATTATTGACATGTATTTGAATTGAAAATACGGTACTGTATTTGTAATAACATGTCATCTAGATATCTCGCCGACAAAGAATTGTTTAATTTGCAATAATATTATTGCTAATATAACAAAGTTGTTTTGAAGAAGTCCCTTGTTTAAATTGTCGACTCAAGCATGTCTGCTAATAAACAAATACATTACGATAACATCGAGCAAGATCTCGAATTTCTTTCTTTTATCACTATCGAGTTATGGACTGCTGCAAATGTGCATGGAAAGCGAAAAGTTTTTCATTGACATAGTTTTTTTTATGAATTGAAGTTTACTTTGACTGAGACAATGTTGATAAAATGATGACATACGTATAGGGTTCTTTTTGTTAATTTATTTTTGGAAATAAAACTACAATCTAGGCAATCTATCATATTATTTTGAAATTCAAGACTGTAAAAAAATTTGTTGTCAAACTGTTTAAGCTCCATTCACAGTAGATCATATGCTTGGTAAAATGTGAAATATAAAGAATGTTTTTTTTTATCCACCATTGGTGGTCTCCGCTGCAACGACATGTTAGAGTCATCAGTGGCACATAAAAAACGCATTTGTTGTTGTTTAAATCATCTGACCACTGACAATCTATTTCTTATTTGATTGTTGTTATTAGCAAAAATTTACGACATGAATGAAGATACTTTGGAAGGTGTTGTAGTTATTTTAGCCTGTAGATATCGGAGTAGCAGTTCATCTGATAGTTCCACTTGAATTTTTTTTCAATTTCTGACGCTGTAAATAGCGTCGTCAATACCTTGTTACCACAATTTAAATTAATTTCTTTTAACTTATCCATTTCTTTGGACGCTTCAAAAAATAGTTAGTTTTTTGAGGTTAAGCTGTCATTTTGTAAACCACCAAATTTATCCACCACCTCGATACAACGGTGGAGTGGTTTGCAATTTAGGTTGATGGAACAGTAATAAAAGAACGCGTCATTTCTACAATCTACTATCCACCAATGAATACCTATAAAAACGCAGTTAATCTATTGGTGGATCTACCGGTGAATAAAAGAACGTACCTATAGTTATTTACATGTCAAGCTCGGAAAGTGATACTTCACATCTGTAAATACACTCTCCGAGTGTGGCGCGTACAATAATTTTTGTGTAGCCAACAATAATTTGACAATAATAGTTGCTTTCTTCTATCCCTCGGCTTAGCTTAGAGCTACATAATTCTTTAGCTGAGCTGAATTGTAGTTCGAGCGCACATCTCTATCGCTGTAAAGTCGCGACAATATCGGCGCAAGCGCATTTGTAAACAAACTAAGGTGGAAAGGTAAACAAATTAATATATCAAAAATTTATTGAATCAGAACCTTCAACTTCTAAGGTTAGTTAAAATAAAAATTATCAGTAAAATTAGGAAACTAGTAGCTAACCAAATGGATTTACTGGTTATACCTATATACATTTGGAACAACACAACAGGGTCTCGAAGAAGGTGAACCATTATAAATTAAAATAAAAATTCAAAACTAATTCTATTAAAAGAACTCCAAATATGTTTTTAGAGGTTAGAATCTTTATCAGATGTCAAAAATAAGTGACTTTTCTAGCATTCGCGATTAAACTTAGCTAAGAAATTTTGCTAAGTCAAAAATCCGGCATACTTGGCAGAGGCAAGGGGGCAGTCAGTTGATCTTAGTAAATCCAACTTCATTGGCAAAACGGACGGTAGCTTAGCTGAGTTTAACTTAGGTTAGCTTAGATAGATAGATAGATAGATAGATATATTTATTTATTCCACAAAATCACAATACAATACAAAGTGATTTTAGTCTAAGATTGGAAATAACAAAAAAAGAGAAAAAAAAGTTTTAGCTGAAATTTGTCAGAAAAAATTCTGAGAAATTATAAAAAAAACACTGATGTAGTAGTTGTTTAATTTTTCTTTTGAATTTTTTGTTTGTAAGATTTTTCAAATCTGAAGGTAAATGGTTATATACTTTAATACCTGAATATAAAGGGCCATTTCGAGTGCGACTATATTTATAGTTTGGAGGTATTATGTCTTGTTTTCGAGTTGGATATTTATGTCTGTCATTTGGAGTAAGAAGTTCATTTTGATGCTTGTGAATGAATAAAGAAGTTTTGTAAATATAAGTGTTTGTCATGGTCATTATTCTATTTTCTTTAAAGAATGGTCTACAAGAAGTTCTAGATTTTAAGTTGAAAAGCACTCTAATTGCTCTTTTTGAGCCATGAATACGGAGCCTGCGGATACAGCAGTCCCCCAAAATTCAATACCATATTGCATTATACTATGAAATTGAGCGAAATAGACCGTTTTTCTACAAATATGTTAGTATGTTGTTTTATTGCTCGCAATGCAAATACATATTTGCTAAGAGATTTATTCAGTTGATTTATATGAAAGTTCCAGTCAAGCTTGTTATCGATGTGTATGCCTAAGAATTTTATGTTGAGAGAAGAGGTGATAGTTTGTTGACCTGTATTTATAGCAATTTCGTTAGAATCTCGATATAGGTTAAAGGATATATTTTTAGTTTTGCCGATGTTCAATGCTAGTCTGTTAGCGAGAAACCAATCCGATACGCCTTTCATGACGGTAGTAGAAGAAAGTAATAAAGAATCTTTGTTTATTCCGCTGACAATTATACTGGTATCAGCGGTAAAAAGAGAAAAATAAGCATTGGGAAAATTTACAACCAAATCATTGATATATATATAAGAAATAATGTTGGTCCCAAGATAGACCCTTGAGGAACTCCGCATTGAACATCGACGCAACTCGAGTAGTATTGATCGCACCTGTTATTGACGGTATGATTGATTCGTACGCACATTTTACGGTTCGATAAGTAGGACTCGAACCAATCATGTGGTGCACCTCTAATACCATAATAATACAACTTTTCTAATAACAATTTATGGTCTACGCAGTCAAAGGCTTTTGACAAGTCACAAGATTGGTGGTAGAAAAAAGCAACTAATATTGGAACAGAATATATATATTTCTCAAAATTTGTGAAAAATAAATACTACCTGGTACTAGAAGAACACATTTTTTAGTTGCAGCATAAAGTTTAGATAAAAAAGCAAAAAGATTAAGCTTTTCGTGTTAAATTTGACTGGATCGTGTCGACACCCCATTCTGTATCGTGTCGCGCCCTCACCGACCCCCACAACAAAAATACATTACTATAAATTTTCTGGCAAAATACCTCGAAATTAACATATTCAAATTTGTGGACGGTGTAACTAGAGAAAGTTGACTCCAGATTTTTATCTTTTATGGCTGGTTTCGACGTGTGTTTAACAGCGGGAGTGGTTGGTGGATTCGGTTGAAGATTCTATAATGGTAGTTCAAATTTTTATATTTATCGACATTTTTAACTTTATTTTTTACGAATTCGGTACTTTTATCATTTAGATATTTTTAGTCGCAGGTTTGAATATTTTTTATTTCATTTCTTTCTTTGTATGTATGTATGTCTGTATTTTGGGGTTACATTCACTGAGACCTGGAAGATCTATTGTGCCCACTTACTTCTACTTAGTTTCTGAGGAGAGTCTCAGAAACTGGTAGCTCCTTTAGTCCTATTTCCCGGAGGAATTTTAGGATATCTGCAGTCTTCAACTTAGGTAAATGTTCCTCTTCTATCCAGTAATCTCCCAGGTGCTGTGCTCTAGGATTCTGGAGTGCTGTGCAGTTGGAAAGTATGTGAATGGAGGTTTCTTCTTCCATGCCACAAAATCTTTCTTTCTTCACCATTAACAACAATTTATCACCATTGATACTCTTCTATTTTTTCATCACTAAAATTAAATCACGATGCCTCAAATTTTATTGTATTTTTCAAATGAAACAACATTTTGAATCTAAATAATAAACATAGATTGCTGGTTTTAATTGGGGTGAATGAAAAATACTTTTATCTCACAATTTTCGAGAGATTTCATGTTTAGAATCATATATTAACAGCTGAAGAAAATGTTGAAGGTTGAAAAGTAAAAAATTAAGTCCCAAACTCGTGTAAGAAGGATACGAGAGTCTTGATAGCCATTGAATGCGAGTTGCATATTGAAAGTTATTATTTAAAAGCTCAAATCTCTCAGAGAGCGATTTTTATATTACAGAAATATGATTTTATTGGTGGTAAAAATTGGCGAAAGCGCCGGTTTTGATCACTCACGATAAAATGAATGTTTTTTTTTATAAAATAGATTTGTTAGCTATTATCCTCCCAACGTGAACATTTCTACCTACAATATGCATATACAAGAAAACGTTTCTACCTAATATCTATCATTTTATGGAAATACAACGAACACTCGACGGGATATGAATGCAACGTTGAAAAATAGACATATTTGACCTGTAACGAATATATAATAAAATGCTAAATGGCCTAAACACTAAATTTACATCTCAAGATAAAGAGATACATCTGTAGATAGCCTTGACAAACGTTATAGTGGGTTGTTTGTTAAACAATGCGGTAGTCAGTTCCAAAAACTCATAAATTACAACGGCTAGCGGCTTTGGGGTTGGAGTCTTTCCTTAACCCCCTGTTTTGGGTGTCGTTCATCGAATAGAATATAGTTTTACTGTTACGTAATACATTTTTTCAATCATAAAAAAAAATTCCCTTTTGTACCTACTTTTCTCTTTTGTTTTATTAATTTCAGTTGCATTCCGGTTGTCGCAAATTTATTTTCGATTCATCAAAACATTTGATAAATAAATATTTAGTGTTGCTCCAGCATTCTTATAGTATTATAGTCTTTTAGGAACAGTTTTTTTGAGCATATCTAATTTATCTCATCTTTTTTTGGACATATTTCATGTAAAAAGAGTCCTTAAACCAGTCCAAACAATGGGCTCGTTTACTAAAATTTTTAAATCATTTTTAACTGTCTTAAAAAAAGTTCTAAGGATGAAAATATGATTCTGAAAATTTCATGTCAATAGAATATGTCGTTCTCCTGATACAACCAATTAAACAAGCTTACCGTAGCGGGGCGAAGACTATGACTGTGACGTCACCGCATATGGAAGTTAATGTTCACTAACATTACGCTTCTGACTGTAACCTCTGACTGTGCCTCGCGTGGAATTTATTTATTTTGAATTACTCACAAAATGTGTGGACCTAATTTAAAAAAAGCAGACTCATTAAATCTTCCATAAGTGGACTTGCTAATGATTATGAACTTTTTTAGTAAAAAACACGAGTTTATTATAGTATATTATTAAACGAGCAATTTATGATAGCCATAATTCACGATGGGTGACGTTTGCGACACGAGCCGCAGGCGAGGGGCGCAAGTCACCCAAGTGAATTATGGCCATAAATTGCGAGTAGAATACTATACTTTGTCCACGACGCTTAATTTAATTATTAATAAATAAAAGTCGGTAGCGATTTGGCATATTACTAACTTCAAAATGTTGTGGCAGCTACTTCAAATAATTTGACATATATAGAGATGGGCGATACTGTAGAAAGTATCAATACAACGTACCGTTATAAATATATTGTTTTGAAATACTTAATATTAGAAAATATCGTTATGAAAAGTATCAATACTAAAAATTACAATATTTTATAGATACGATATATGTCAGAAACAAATTTCCTGAACAAAATACACAGATTTAATAGTTTATTTCATATTGTACCCCCATCTCTAGTCGGGAATTATGAACCATAATACAACAGTGTATTATGAACCATAATTCACGACAGTTGATGTATGGGTATCATATACCTTTAGTTAGGAGGTAAAATATTGACTGATTATTAGGTGGTCGTGGACAAAATTATAATTTTATACCATGTGTTTCTAGTTTCCGGCCAGAATGATTAAAAATGTCAATATTTTCATAAATACATGCCCTCTCAAATGATATACAGGGTGATTCCAGATGTTTTATTTTATTCCTGGTCTGGTGGACAAAGTTACGGAGATAACGCTACAGGTTACTCAGTAAAAAATTGCAATTTTTTTAACTGCAAACTGCCATCCAGTTCCTGTTCCTGTTCCTGTTCCTATCCAGTTTCGGATCAACACATGTGTGTGAAAAGGTTTTCTCAGATCTTAATTATATTAAAAATAAATACCGCACTTCACTTACGGAGCAACATATTTTTGAGCTGGTGTCATTGTCAACATATAATTTAAAACCCAATATAAAAAAATTAGTACAACAGAAACAGTGCCAAAATTCACATTAATTTAAAATAAGTTTTATTTTTTATTCAGTTTGCAAATTATGCCCTTTGTTTTATATTTTAATAAACACCAAATTTTGTAACACTGAATGTTTTTATCACAAAAGTTTTATTAAACGCATGAACTTTTGGCGGATCATTGGCGACTTAATTTCATATAAGTTAAAAAATCGGTAACGGCCCGCCAAAAATTTCTTACCCATCGGTTTGGCCCTACTGTTCTAAAACTTGAGCAGCCTTGGTTTATAATGTACTCCGCCGCGCTTTAGAAAATGGAGTCGCGCGGATGTGGAACACATACTTAGCTTACCGAGTTTTTTCCGGACAAACCATTGCTAGGATGAAAGAAACGCAGGAAACCTTTTTTGTTACAAAACACTCCCCCTACACGGTGGTATTTTTTATTTTTCTCTACCCTCCTCCCAGCGCGAAATATTGAAACATTTCGAAAAAAAAAGTTTTTAATTTTTTTTTCTAATTTGGGGAATCGATACACTGGTAAACTTTTTTTTTATATTGATCTAAATACTTTAAGGTACTTATGAAAAAAAAATTAGCCGTATTGCTAATTACTTGTAGTTGTTATCCCTATCGTCTGGCCTATTTGTTTATAAATAGTAATTATTATAATCAACCTATTTTATATACTTCAATTGCAGTTTAGGAATGATTCAGTTGATCACCTGTATATAAATATTTAACAATCCTAGACAATAATATATCCTAATGAATCTTTAAGTCTAGGTATATGCATGGCGCCAGAATATTTTTGGTTATTTGGATGTGCCTCCCCATAAACTGTGCCGCCCGATTCACAGTGTGGTGTTCTTTCAATAGACTTTCAACCGACTTTCTGAATCCCACAAATTTTACGATCGTGAATAAAAAATAGCGGGGGTACACTTAACAGTGCCATAAAGATATTTGTATTGGTAATAGAAATAAAACTTTTATTCCTATAATTAATTTCATCACTAAAAACAACAAAAGTATTTCAACATTTAGACGGTTTTATTGGGTAATAATTCAGTAAGGGACTATTAAAAACATCTCACTGTGCTTACAATGTCGACAGTATTTTTTTTTCTCCTACCGATGACTATTTTTAATTCTAATTTTATTCTGGGCTGGCTCTTTACGTAGCAGGTGGCGAACTGGACGGATTATTGTATCGAAAAACTGAACTCTTGACTAAGTAAAAGAATTCCTATTGAAGCAATATCACTAAAAAGAGAATAGAAGTCTCCGGATACTGGGATACTGTCATAAGAAGTTCAATACCAATTCATCCTTTATAAGAGGTTTATGTGGAATGCACACCTCTCTGGACATTCCGTAAGGTTTTGGATAAAACTGATCGTGTTTAACGATTGTCAGACCAAAGAAATTGCAAATGGGGTCGTGCACCAGCTCTAGAGCTTTTCGGTCTGGATAATGCCTTTAGGCGCCTCTTCAGGGGTATCCAGGGGTCACTCTGGGGGAAAAATGCATAGTCCATGGGAAGCGCTCCAAACTCGTTACTCGGCATCCCCGGAAACCCCCGAGTAACGATTTTGAGCCATTCACGTGGACTATGCAATTTTCCCCCAAAATGACCCCTCGGATACTCATACAGAGGCGCCCCTGAGCTCCCCCGGGTAATTCCAATGTCAGAATTGAATTCAGCATCCTCGAAAACCCCCAAGTAAGGATTTTGGAGCGATTTTCATGTACGCTGCCATTCCTTCCCCAATTCACCCCCCTTCGCACCCCCACCGAGCCACCACCTTGCACCCTCGGGTAATTCTAATGCCTGAGTAACGATTTCCGAGCGATTTTCCGTGCTTTCAATCGTTCCCATAATGGTGCAAGTAATGTATAATTAGAAAATACATTTTCCGGCCCAGAGGGCGTTTTTCGAAAAAGTGCTAGCTCACATTTTTCCCAGTCTTTTCTGGGACCTTCCTCAACACAATGCAAAAAACCGCATCACGATATCTGTTGTGCTCCAAAATTTCCTTTATGTTTTCTAAATGCCCTGGACTAAATATAGCAGTAATATATAGGTTGTTTTATTTATAAAGCAACCTTTTAATTTGATATCTTCTGTATGTTTCTTGTGGTGTATTTAGGCTCGATATTCACTTCAAAAGCTCAGATTAATTCAAAAATGTTTGCACACCTGTCAAGGATGTTTGCACACCTGTCAAGGGCCGATGAAAAGCAATATAGTAGTGAAATATAGAGTGAATCAGTTCCAAATTGGTGTGGGAATGCCTAGACAAACTGAGCTAGGCAAGAACAGTACACGTTACTATGGATTCCAGGACACACTGGAATAAAAGGGAATGAAATAGCAGATGTACTAGCAAAGAGGGGGACTGAAATACCTTCCTGGGGGCCTGAGCACTTTTTCGAAATCAGCCCCAATGTAATATTGGAAGAAATAGGTAAAGCCGGGAAAAAGAGATCTGATCTTTGGAGATCTTGTATTGCTTATACAATCGAAGACTCTTCTGGGTGACTACAACCTGTTGAGATCAAAGGAATGCTTAAGTCAAAGTAAAACTGCGCTAAGAGTTTTAACAGGGATCCTAACGGGACATTGTCGCCTGAATGGGCACCTGAAAAAGCTCAAGGAGGAAGAAGAATGTGGATTTTGAGGCATGGAGGAAGAAATCTACATCCACATACTTTCCAAATGCACATCAGCACTTCAGAATCCTAGAGCACAGCACCTGGGAGATTACTGGATAGAAGAGGAACATTCACCTAAGTTGAAGCATGCAGATATCCTAAAATTCATCCGGGAAAAAGGACTAAAGCAGCTACTAGTTTCTGAGACTCTCCTAAGTAAGTAAGTTTGATCTGGCATCAAGGTTGAAGTCATTATAGTAATAGCGTGAGAATGGGCCTTTTCGGTAATTTTTTTTTATTGGTTTAAATTGAAGTATTCTATGAAAAAATAACCCTTTATTTCTTTATTTTTTTTTGGAGCTTGATTTCTATCCTAAAAAAATTATCAAAAGTGCGGAAAGCAGTCGCGCGGTGTGAACGTGACATCACTCCGCCCTCCTTCGAGACGAAAAAAGAGCCTACGACCTTGAAAACGACAGACCGTTATTTCCATAGGTTTTGTAAAGTTTGCTTTCCTGGTTTTTGATTTTGACATCTCAGGTAACATCGAAATTGATATAAAGCGTCTTCGATTATTTACTTTTGGCTGCTAGTAGCAGCTCGTAGTGACTGAATTCCGTTCGTTTATTACTGGGCGTGACGCCTAGTCTTACCTTCTCCTTGCCCCTCAAGCACATACCGAAAAGTATGAGCTTCAAGCCGGACAATAAATATTTGACGTTTGTCCGGTTTGACGTTTATTTAAAGGTTAAGATTGTGCCGATTACGATTTAATACGATTTAAACCTTACTAAAAATATCTAAATATGAAAAATTTTATTATCAAAAACATTATAATTGAAAGCTGTTCTTCTAACAACACAGGAAATTCATTGGCATTGGCACATGTCAGGTGGTTTTGAGGATTCTAAAAAATCGTGTTCGATTTGCTCAAAAGTCGTGACGACTGAGGCGTCACGCACAAGTGCTTGAAGCCCAAATAAACGAAAGCAACAATTGATATTCTCTTCCATTTTGAATCATTTGTTTTTGTTAAAATAACAATATAAATTGCCCAGGCAAAATATGCATTCACGTTCTTCGAGATGAAAACAGACGAAAATCATGGTTCGAAAAAGCAAAAGCTCAAAAGAAGTTGACCAAAACGAGGAACATTTGCTTCTTCGTTGGATGTTTCGGCCTCGGCCTTAGCCGTATCAGCAATTGGCCAGCCATTCTGACAAATACTACCAACATAACTCCAGACCTTATGACGTCACTTGCCCCAAGGTCAAACGCGTGTTCAAATTACCCTAATATTTGTTTAACTCTTTATTCAGCTTTGTGACATTTATATTCGAAACTTTTAACTTTTATTTCGTGTTTTTTTTAGTTTTTTTTTCAACTATAATTCATTAAAAGACATGATTTAAATTTGGCACACCTAATACTGTTGAAAGTAATCCTCCACCTCCAACGAAACCATCTCCTTAATGTTATTCATGTAGCTGCTCGCAGGTGGTGGAAGAAGAAGAAGACATAAAATACATATATGTGATAGTATTCTTATTCAGTTTGGCAATCCGTGTTCACAACACAAAAGATAAATGATACGAGCAGGCCATTTATCGTTCATCAATAATATAAATTGTCCAAATACGATTATATATTTTAATTGTGAGGACAAGTAGGTTTATAAATGAGCGTCTCGAAAATGTGGAGTCGTCCCACACACACGCGCCAGGTAGAAGTCTATTTTAGAGGGCATTGATGGCGGGGAGTAAGCGTCATTGTTTTTTAAGGATAAATGGTATGAATAAAGACGTGCGTGTTATTGATGGTATGTTCATTGGTTGATGTTGAATTGTTAAGATATTTTCAAGAAAAAATTATCCCAAGATTTATTATAATACCGGCTGTAGCTCTGAAGGTATTGACAGAGCAAAAAATATTTCACAAAAAATTTCCTAATCTTAACATTTCTACTCATGAAAAATCAGTGAAACGTTTCCACAGCATTACTTATCAAGAATTTAGTTGTAGTCGTTGAAAACTATGTGATTGTTAATTGAGAACTGTCATTAATCGATTGAAAAGCCAATTTTCTTAAACTATATTTATTATATCTATATCTGTATCTGTAGAGTAGGGAAGGTGAGTGTAGGCTCACAGCAGTTAGGCCACATGTGACCCATTGTACACTCTCCCGAGGAGTTGTCCTCCTAGGTAATCGTCCATTCTGTCCTTCCCAGGAAGGTGGACAAGTCACTGGGAGACATCTTCTTTATATCGGCAGGTGTAGGCCAAGACTCACCGTACACACACTCTCTTATTGACGATAACTCCGAACACTCGCATAAGACATGCCTGACAGTTTCATCTTCCTGTTCACACATCCTGCATAGAGGTGTGTCCACTAGCCCCATAGTATGGAGGTGTTTCCTTGGTTGACAGTGGCCAGGCAGTACGCTTTTCCTGGTCATCGCCAAATATTTCTTCGGCACCATCTTCCTAGGGTGATCCTGGCAAGACTGCATCCTTTGACTCCATCCCATCTCTTAAGGGATTGAGCATGGGTGTAACGTTTGACTAGTTCCGCAATTGTCGAAGTCGTTAGGCCGTAGGTGTCACTGCTTCCTTAAATTTTCAATCCAGCTGCTTCCCTGGCTAGAGAATCGGCAATGCGATTACCTTTCCTCCTGTCCTGCCCTTTAACCCACCTCAGGATAATATTGTTATCTGCCGAGGCGTTAGCTAAATCTTGGTGGCACTCTAGTACTAGCCCCGATATAACACGTTGTCTGTTCAAGGCTAATAGGGCTTGTCTACTATCGTGCAGATTTTTATGTTCTTGCCAGAAATTCCTTTTTATAAATTGTGTGTGATAAAAAATAAATTCAGATTCAGGGAGCTCGAAAACCTAAGATAAAAGTTCTTTTAGCAATTAGTATTCCGTGTTGACATTCTGCTTACGAGTGTATCTATGACTATTTCTCCAAATCGACTATAAAGTGAATAGTTCGTCCATACTAGCAGACCCTCATACATTTGGTATACAAGTAAGTGGTAATTAGGATTTTCACCACTAATCAGCTAGTTTTCAAGAACACCCTCGTATTTGGAATATAAACGACCGAATTGGCACACAGGCATATATACACATGGGTGTGATCCTGACATACACGAGTACATTTCGACACTAATGTGTATTAATGACCCTGCGCGTCGTATCATTAAGAGCTGCTGTTAGTTTTAAGCTATAACTAATGGTACACAATTTCATAAGTCGGAGAATCGACATTTGTAATCGGTGTGGAATTCAATGGTGATTAGTTCCACTAATATGCTGATTTATATTATAAGTTTCAATAATTTCAATGCTAGAAAGGCGATTGAATGAAGAGGAACTCATTGGACAAAAAATGGAGCACCCAATGATACACACAGCACAAAATAACAACAAATGATCCTAAAAATGTCGAAAATTGGATCTCCAATTTTATAAATATGGTAATTTTGTTATATTCTGAACATTGAGCGTTTTATAGCAGTTTGTTACATTTTTTGTTATATCAACCTGTATAAAGATGCGTGGTGAAGTATCTTTCTTTTATATTATAGATAGTTGGTTAGGATTTTCTGATAGTCCAAGCCTTACATAAATGGAGTGAAGGCAATTTCTTAGAGGTCATTCCCAGTGGACTATGACTTCCAGTGTTCACCAGCAATCTGTTTTTGTGTATTTGAAAATATGTGCAGTTCTTTATGTTGACCATCTAGCCTCTCTATACAGAAGGGCAGAAGGTAGGTGCATGGCTACTGACGGTGTGGTTCTAGTTCTAATGGCATCAGTAATTGCCAAAAAAGCCTGTCTTTGTATACTAGAGATCTTTTTTGGGCCATTAATTATGAAGCTGCTTGTATATCCCATAGGAAGAAATATTTTCAATTCGCAAAAATGAACTAATCCCATGAATTGTACATTTTTTTATTGGTGAACCATTTTACCTATTTAAAGCACGCCTCAGCGTGTTTAAATCGAACTATGAAAAACGCGCTTGTTTTAAAGTTACCGTGGCAACATCAACAACTCGAGGTCTAAATCATGTCTGAATGACAATTTTTTTTATCATTGATCTGACAGAAGTAGTTTGTAACGTCAAAACTTTTATTCGAACAATATTTAACAATGTCAAATTTATAAATTAAAATGGAAAGTGCCGTTGGTATTGTTTGAAATATTAATATTTCGATATTTCAAATCTTGGGTAATGGTATATAAAATAATACTATTGAAATTCACAGAACTCAACAATGTTGAACCATCAAAATACAAATTAGTTTATGTTTTTCTCATTTCCATAACAACGCAAGGTATACATTATATATATTTGACATTTAGTTCTTATTTCCATCTATGATTTCCATTTCTTGTTGTTGTAGTAGTTATAGACCAGTATTTATAATTTCAAAGTGCACCAATAAAAAAATAGCGTAAAGTATTCGTGGATAACTTATATCCACTTATACTTTAATATACTATTTTTGATGTACAATCAGACTTTTAGTAATAAAAAAATCGGTCGCATACCTAGATGACACAACCAAATACTATAATCTATTTTTTTGAATTCGGAAATTTGTTGCTTTGAAAACTTGATATTTTTTTGTATTTTTCTGATAAAATTCCAATCTTATTGCAACCATCTACTAATATTTGTCAATTAGGTATTTCCAATCATTATTTCTACAAAAATTGGTCAGACTAGTAGAAGTTTTGAGGTTGGATACAATAAACATACCTAAGCATCCACGCAAACATTCACATAAAGCTATCTCATTCTGCGAAACATTAATTGTCTCCATATTTCTTAGAAACAACAGAAACTTGATTCTCTCACCGACCCAGAAATACAAAAATAACAAAAATAATGAACAAATAAATTTACTTGGCTGTAATTTATAGGCGTGTACTACCTTTTAACGTGAATCTCAATATTTCAGATAAATTCAAATAGAAAATCAGACATGCTTTTAAGCTTTCTACAGCTACTAGAATCAGTTTTCTGTTGGCTTATAAACTAGACACTCTTCGACGTATGATATTTCCTATTGTCAATAAAGCTCCCCCACTTATGACCGCATCCTAGATCCGCTACTGCTCTACGTGGACTTCAGGACTAACTGAAAGAGAAGACAATGAAATACCAGATGAACTAGACTGGAACAACCTTTTGAGATTTTTGACAGGAGTCTTAATAGGATGTTGCATGAATGGGAAACTCAAGAAGCTTTAACTAATGGAGTGAGAAGAATGTAGACTCTGTAGAATGGTAGAAGGAACCATTCACATGCCTATTGGTTGCATAGCACTAAGAGATATAGACTAACCAAAGCATATATTCTAAAACTCCTCCAAAAAATAGAAACTGGAGGAATTATTAGTCTTTGAGACTTTCTCAAGATCTGAAAAGAGGAACTTTTTCCATATAAACTATGATCTGACATTCATATTTCTTGATCACTCTGACTTCAATATAATTGAACTTGTGAGGGGTAGTATAGCAGATAAGATATTGCGAAGGTTCATACTTCATTTTACTCTGCGTCAGATGAAAACAAAAGCACGAGGAGACTTAATAAAGTATGGAGGTGAGTTCTCTGTTGGGTAATAATTAACGTAACAACATGGAAGGAAGGCACAATCCATTGGATTTAGTAGATTTGTAGGTTATGACTTGTTGATAGGATGTAGTTGAAAGTAAGACTATTTAAAAGTGATTTGTTCAGTGTTTGAATAATATATTAAGGATCAAGGATAAAGGTGAAATAAATGAAACTCATATTAATTATGATATAGTCTCTGTTAATACTTTAATTAAGACAATCATAATATCCTTCTATACATTGAATTATTTACAAAAACAGATAAAATAATTTACAATTTCAGGCTCGAAGCCAACAAAAATAATGTTAGTTTAATAATAGAATCTTACAAATCCATGATATGGTATTTTTTTTATACACAACAATTGTCTAATTTATTTAAAAAAAAAGAGAACATAACAATATAAAAGTATGTGGAACCGGAAGTACAACTAGAATGACTCTGTGATCGGCATCTAGGACTAATACCACAGATATTTTCTAATAAAACCTCCTGTGTAACAATCCAAAATTTATTTTGTATTTCTTATTTTTTTATATTTAACTTCAGCCAACTTTGTTATTTTCACACGTGTAAGCTTCATCAAACTTTAAGGGTAAATGTATAAGTATTTGCCTATAATACAAATTAGATTATCCTGTATATTTATTATTCTTAAAATGATCAAAGCATTTTCTTAGAGGAATATTTTAACTGGCTAACAAACCTCGAAGTAATTATAAAACGACTATTCAAATATTTGATAAAATAGAAAGTAAATTTGTACGTAGGTATATAGTCACTTCTTGAGAAATAGAATCTATTGATTTAATGTTAGTTTTTCTCAATTAAAATCAAATATTAGATAAGTCTTATTCCTTTATATGTGATAGTACTGTATGTTAAAAAAAATTCAGTGAGGCATGAACACTGTGTTATTTATAAAATGTGAGAGAAGGATTCCTACAAAACTGTCAAACACGAACGTCCCATTTTATAAATAACACACAGTGTATACATCACATTTACCCTATGAAATATACATTTTTGGGAGCGGCTGTCTAGTAAATTGTTAGCATAGTACACAACCATGATGCATCATAAGACCAATGTCTTACAAAGTGTATCCGAATCCTCTATTTCGTCAAATATCTCCTCAGCCGACTTATGTCCTCTTTTTTAAGAAATAACCCTAATTTATTGAACATTTCTCCTTTTTTCCTTCCTTAAATGCATCCTCGACTATTCTTACTCATTGCTTTTCTCTTTTTGTTCGTTATTTCTTCAATTTTATTCATACTTTTCCAACTTCTCTTTATCTTCTTCGTTAAAAACTGAAAGTCTCTGGGTTTTCAGTAATATACTTAGAACAAAACATCCTGGACGCAGAGTAGGGATGACCTTGGATTATATAATATGGTCTCATGTACACTTCTAGTTGGAATAAAGAGAAGCCTGTGGAGATTATTCTTAATAGTAGAAATGGGGATATGTTAAACAACTAGTTGGTTATACATGGAGGCACATAAAGGTGAAAAACCAGTGATTTAAAGCTGATTATTTTTTTCACTTGTCAAAATCTGACATTTTGGTGGTTTTAACCAATAGCAATACATTATTCTAGCCAATCATTCGGTATTATACTGATAATTATGCTTCCTCATCGATAAAACCTTGTTTACATCGAAACGTCAAAATTTTACTTTGAATTTGTCATTATTGACAACTAAAAGTGCTTCGAAGTTTATTGAAAAATGAACACAAACCGATTGAGTGCCATCACCCAAGAGAATATTGAACATTCAGGTAATACAAACTTTTAAATTGTTAAAAAAAATAATCTTCCCAAATACAACTCGCTCTTCAAATTGTATCACATAATTTTTCATTTTCATCACTCAAACTTGTTTATTTTAGGCAAAAACATTCAAACAAACCGAATTTAGATAAAATCCCTCGTCCTACCGGACTCGCGATTTTATCAATCGGTTTGTTTTCGTATTTTTGCCAAATAAACAAGTTTTCGTGGAAAAGAAAAAATTATCGATAAAATTTGAAGCACTCGTGGTATTACCTTTGATAAATTAACCTAAGCACAATAACACGTTCAGGAAGTAAATATCTCCTTGTTTCTTATCTAAGTCTCGGTATTCTTGGGATCACCTTGTAGATTAAGTCGTATTACACTTAGAACCACTCCCAATATTATTTTTGAATGTGAACAGATAAGAATTAGCATTTAAATAACAAAGTAGGTTTTATCTAAATTTTGGTCCAGATATATTTTATTAAATGATTGATTGCACATAAAAAGTATCACGACAATATGTTTCTTGTTCTACCGTTAGGTGATTCAAATAATTTGTGCTGGTCACATTATTTAAATTATGTTGTTCGTATTAAATTTAAATTGTTGACGTTTTTTTTTTTAATTGATCGAAAAGCTTAAAAATAATAAACTAATCCTGGTATTTAATCCATTAGATACTATAACTGAGAATCGAGCAAAAAGCTTTTAAGAACAGTAGGAGCTTTACCATAAAATACAATTCAGATTATGTTCTTGAAAAAACTTGTTGCTGGATCGATTCAAGTGATGGTAAAATACACAACAATTTACAAATTTCAAAGTGCGAGCAATTCCTATAATTCAGAAACTACTTTTTCTAATCGTCGCCAACGTTTTTTTCTTC
This sequence comes from Galerucella pusilla, assembly GCA_910591695.1. Classification (NCBI taxonomy): domain Eukaryota; kingdom Metazoa; phylum Arthropoda; class Insecta; order Coleoptera; family Chrysomelidae; genus Galerucella; species Galerucella pusilla. Next base: position 22,627 of record CAJUYI010001510.1, read on the forward strand.
TTCTTTTTTCTCTCTTCGTTAAACATTCTTTTGTTCTTTATCACAGATATAAATAAATGCATTTACACAAATGTACAACAGATTGCGTCCGCAGAGTTTTCTTCACTCACACTGTATATTTATTTCATTTGCACTTTGCCCATTGCTTGCCAATGACGTCGAATACACCAAGCCTGAAACAAAACAAAAATCAGTTATTGGTGAAGTATTTTCGAAAAAAAATTGTTAATTATTTCACCCATGGAAAGCTACATTCACAATTGGTGGAATAAACTATATTTTGTTTAAAAAAAATCTCTCCAAAAATAACAATAAGGTCATTATCATACTGAGGAATAAGTGGTGGTGATAAAGCTTTGAATTTGCAGCCACTTTATAGGCTTCACTTCAATCCTGAGCGATATACCGAGTGAAGCTGAGGCAGAACTCTAGTAACTGGATGAAGTGAAGATAATGAAACAGCATGGAATGATGATGCCAATAGGCTTTGGAAAATAATAGAAACTGAGGTGAATCTCTAGTAACTAGATAAAGTGAAGACAATGAAACAGCAGATAATGATGACACTAATCGGCTTTGAAAAATAATAGAAGCTGAGGCGGATTTCTAGTAACTAGATGAAGTGAAGACAATGAAGCAGCAGATAATGATGATGCTAAGAGGCTTTGGAAAAAAATAAAAGCTGAGACGGATTTCTAGTAACTCGATAAAGTGAAGACAATGAAACAGCAGAGAATGATGATGCTAAGAGGGTTTGGAAAATAATAGAAGCTGAGGCGGATCTCTAGTAACTAGATGAAGTGAAGACAATGAAACAGCAGATAATGATGATGCTAAGAGGCTTTGGAAAAGAATAGAAGCTGAGGCGGATTTCTAGTAACTAGATGAAGTGAATACAATAAAGCAGCAGATAATGATGATGCTAAGAGGCTTTGGAAAAGAATAAAAGCTGAGGTGGATCTCAAGTAACTAGATAAAGTGAAGACAATGAAACAGCAGAGAATGATGATGCTTATAGACTTTGGGAAAGAATATTATAGACTTTGGGAAAGAATAGAAGCAGAGGCTGATCTCTAGTAACTAGATAGAGTGAAGACAATGAAACAGCAGAGAATGATGATGCTAAGAGGGTTTGGAAAAGAATAGAAGCTGAGGCAGATTTCTAGTAACTAGATAAAGTGAAGACAATGAAACAGCAGAGAAAGATGATGCTAATAGGCTTTGGAAAAGAATGGAAGCTGAGGCAGATCTCTAGTAACTAGATAAAGTGATGACAATGGAACAGAAGAGAATGATGACGCTAATAGGCTCTGGAAAGGAATAGAAGATGGATAGACACAAATCATGAGTTAGGTATCTACAGAAGACAGGAGAAGACTGTACACAGTTCAAAATTAAAGGCAATAAGCTAGAAGAATCATGTGGAGAAGTAGCTTAATATTGAATTGCAACGGCTTAAAGACCTGAATCGATTCAAAAAAATTGATTTGAAAGAATAATATAGAAGGTTAGGTATTTTTTAAATAATTTTTTTAATTTGTTAAGCGTGTATACCTAAATAGAAAGAGTGTTAGTAACCCGTTTAAAATTCCATTAAAACTTTTATCAATGAACAATAAATAACATCTTAATCATATGAATATTAAGAAACTAACCAAATAAATATCAATTAATCAATCTCTCGTGAAGTTAACGAACGATTTTTTTCTACCGTCGGCTATTAGATACCGTTAAAATAATTTTCAAAACAATTGAAGAGGTTATTATGTCAAAACTGGTTAGGCCACCGATAGCTCCGTTGATCTATATCTCGAATGTAGTTTTTTAAAGCCCAGCTGGAGTCACATTTTAAAATAAATGTTCTAAAATACAAGTTGGAAGAGGAATTTAAATTGTGGTAACTAAAAACGATAACTAAAATTACTTCTTTTTATTCAGATTCTTTTACTGTTAATTTTTGGTTTAATTTTTGCTATCTACGTTAATTTTTGATTGATTTCTCTTTTTATCTTTATTTTTTTATTTCCATTTCCATCCACAATCAACGACCACCAACCATACAATGTCCAGCTTAACTAGCATGGGTCAAGAAGAAACGTTGCTTTGATACAATGACGGATCTAAAGCTAATATAGGAACAGAAGCTGGAGACCATGATGCTAGACCCAGGGTCTAGTCATCTTTGGGGAAGTTTTGCAACAGTATTCCAGGAAAAAGTATACGCTATCGAGTCGCTCTTGCAAATGGACATCGAAAGGAGAATTAGATTTCAAAAGATCCTCATACTTTCAGATAAGCAGGCAACACTGACCAGCTCTAGTCTAGACTGGGAATGCCTTCAAGAATTCTTAACTCCAACAAACCACACTAGGTCATGTTTGATTGATGAAATAGATTTCCAGGACTAGAGCACTCAAGAGAGGATTTGTCCAAGAAAGACCTAGTGAAAACACTGCCGAGTTTGATAAGGACTACTGGTTTCTTTATATAAACGGTACAAAAAGGACTAATGGCTGAGGTACCTAAAACTCGAAGACTCTTTTTGACATCTTCCGATATTTTTTGTTCATACTTGGCAAACAATGTAGATTGAATATTTATGTATAATGTGCTGATTCTCCAAGAGAAATCTTAATGAAACACCCTGTGCTACGAATTATGTCGACAACATAAATATTTTTTCTTGTTTTCCTTTTAATAAGCGTAAAAAGACAAACTTTTATTCAATGAATTAACCTTCTCTTCCTGCCACTAATTAATTACGAACAAAAAAACATCCTCGCATAGGCATATCCCAGGGAAAAAAACCTTAGTCCGGTAATAACTAAATAATCCCAGGTAGAACTGTTTCATAAAAGGACCGGACTTACCTCAAAGGTTAAAATAAATAAAATTTTTGAAAAAAAATAATTCTGAAATAAAAAAAAGTTGTCTTTTCAACATATTTTTCTTTGATAGGTAACCCGAGGGCTCAAAAATAACCTCAAGCACTGGTGCAGGTAATATCAACCTGTCTAACATCTACAACTGTATTACAGGTGAATATTTATGCCAAAAAAACACCAGAAGCTATACCCAACGATTATTGAATACCTAGACTTCAAGAAAAGTCTTAGACTCCCGTCAAAATTTATCAAAACAGTGTTAAAAGTGCTAGACTTTATCAGGCATCATCTACATTGTCTAGCAGGTTTTGTAACAGTCATCTGAATTATCATAGGGTGAGATTTTTACTGCTGGAAGATGATGAATCAATATTTGATATTTCAGTACCTGGCTGAAAGATTATAAATCAATTTTTTCGACCTTCTAAGTGAACCATTACTGTTTAATGATTCACACTGTAAACTAGAATTCGTGTGGCCCGCTTTTTGTGTGGGTCAGTCCGAACCTAGTCTAGTTAATGGCCGAGGACCATTCACTGATCGCTATCTTGTTTCATTTGTCAATGTCACCGAGGTGGCGATTGTGACTGCAGGGCATTCTTCATTCTGCGGATGATTCTCGAGCGTGGGCAATGCTTACCACGATGTTGCCGGATTGTAAACATAAATTTAAATAGCCTTTTTTTATCAATAACTTTTACGTTTTTGCGATGAGATTTTTCTATCGTTATTTAGATTAGTTTTCTGCTCTAAAATTGCTGCAAAATAATTACACTTTATTTTTGGTGTGAAGGACTATCCTGCACGTGAGCAGGATCGAGTTTTATGGATCAGTACGACATATTTATTCTAAAAATAGACAACAGTGCTTACCAGGTGGATGAACCGACGAGGCCCAGAAGGGAGTGGTTCATACTGGTGACACGAACCCTCCGTTCATGCTTTGGGAGCTGAAACAAAAAAAAACGAGTGAATTAGGATATCAGGCAGATAAGGAGGTCCAATTAAACTGTGGGAAGATTTTAAACGGACCTCTAAACTGGATTTGCGTGGGGCGAGGCAACAAGTTTGAATTTCTTCGATGACGGATATATCCCGCTTAATTGTCTATATATTTTTTTCACAAATTAACAGCTGTTTGTGTAAAAGTGTCTCTAAATTTTTTAAACAAAGATGCTATGAAAATCTGATAAATTGATGTGAGTATTTATAGTTTTAACTGTCACTACCATACTATTAATCATTGTTACACGAAATAAAAAAGAATGTGGCAGTCAGACGAAACCTATTAATTGCATTTCTGCTTTAATCACTTTTGAAATTTTTGAAATACAGTAGATACAGAATTTGCATTCTGTTGGCAAACAATGAGATGGTGTGCATTTTTCAAAATGCCTAACATTTTAATAATAAAAGTGACGAAAATACAAAATTGTGCAACTTTAACAACTAGATGATTACCGGATATTACAGTTGTACCACAGATTATAAAGAGAACAGATACGAATCCCGGTAAAACATCAAACGATTTTCAGCTCCGTCTTCAATGACCTTGGACCTTTAACTCGGTATGGCCGCGATGTTGCCAGTTTAAAATATTTCCTGAATTTCTTACCAAATTGCAGTGTTGACTCGGGTACAATAACAATTTCTAGTGCTGGAACTAGTTTTTTTGGAGTTTTCACTAAATCTTTAAAACTGCGCCATGAATTAAAACAATAATCATAATCGAATACATATTATTTATGTATTTATTCAATACCTATATGTAAATTCTTATGATTTGTTATAAATAGTCATTACTCTTGGGAGATTAATTAATAAATACATTTTTAGATAACACAAATAATTACGAAAATCAATTTTGATAATAATTTGTAGCACCAAAGTTAATGTCGAAAACATCAAAATTTCTTATATCATAGGCCGGGATATTAAATTACATACTCTCATCCTTCGGAAATCGAAAGAACTTTATCTTTCTTCCCGATTTTTCTTCCCGAATAAACACAATTAATTTCGCCGATTGAACACCTTCAAACAATGAAGCAAACAAAGTATTTATCGAATATTTGTAAACTATCACACTTAAAAATAATGCTTATAAAATATTTGACCTATGATCGTAAATTGAAGGAAATATTATGCAAATTGACAACCCTGTTGAGAAATTTCGCGAAGCAGCCCGAACGGAGTCGACATACGACGATGGACATTTAAATGGGTATGTTCACCCATCTCTCTCCTTTTTACTGTTCTCTGTCAAGCTTTCGTATCTGTTCTCTTTATAATCAGTGGTTGTAGTCAAAATATTGTACTTTAAAATAAACTAGTTAAATGTAAATTGCATAATATCACATAAAAACCGCTCGGGTGTTATTTGAACAATGTTGTAAACAATAATTATTATTCCATGTAAATTAACACTAGAAATTTGAATTGCATACCTTTTGTAAAAAGGCTTGAACGCTGCATTATCCGTCGTGGAAGGAGGCATCTGATTCGATTGCGGAATTGGAGGCCTCTGAGGCGACTGTATCCTGCTGAACCCTCCTAAAAAACTCGATTGGGAATACCCGGTATTTCCGGAAGATGGTCCTATGCAAGGACCTTGTCCGGGAATTAAATTACTCGCGACACTAGGAAGTTTCATACTAGGAGGAGTTTGAGGAGGCGTGTCTGTCTGTACTTCAGGAAATCCTTGTTGACAATGACTAGGTAGAAAGCCGCTTCCGCTGTACCTTGAACTAGGTAGTGCGAAACCGTTGCTTCCTAGCCATTGCTGTGAAGTTGGTGGAGGTGGGGGTGTTTTGCACGCCGCTGTATCCGCTAACGACCATATTTTTGGTTTCGATGGAGGCAAAGGTACACCGCAATCGGAAGCTTTCATTTCGGATTTCATTCCGAATCCGTTGCCTAGAATGTGGTGCATGCTCGTACCAAGAATGTCGTCTTTTCTATCTTCGTCAGTCATGTCATCGTCTTCTAGTTCTTTGTTATTTTCAGATTTTATTCTACCGTGGATATCTGTAAATAAAAAAAAAATCTAGTAACAAACTTAGCTTCTATTGAGAATAGTTCCTAAATAAGAATTACTTTTAACAGAGCTGGAAAAGATTTCTAGGATTTTAGGAGTCGGAAATTGACGGGTTAAACTATTCCAATAAGCCTTTCAAAGGACGTCACAATTTTCCAAGCGGCAAGTGAAAGCACTAATTATTATCATCATCATTATTATTGATATTATCTATTTCCTCTGACAAAAGAACGAATGAGAATAAAAAATATATTCTTGAGAGTCTATCCTGTGGACATTATTTTTAAATCTAAAGCTTTTCGTGCATTTTCTCTCTGTGTATTTTATCTTCGAGGGAGAATTGAATTGGAGTTAATGGAAATCAAAGAGCGTATCCCTATGAAGTAATTAAGGGCCATGATAGGGTGGGTGATGGCAATATCTTTAGAAAAGGGCGCAACGATCCAGATTAGAGGGCGTTAAAGGGAAACAAACTTTCACTTATGGCAAATTGATGTGGAAGTTCATTATTTGGTTAACTTGATATACTCAACATTTGAGTTACTTAGTACATTACGGGATGTTCCTGAAGTTTGAAATATTGTTGTAAAAATAATAAAATTATTGAGCACCCTGTATTTCATTAACGATTAAAGAACGTTTAATCATATTGTTGATATTGTTAATAATAAAAAGTCCCTTTTCTAATTATTATCATTACATACTTAGCACTTTGGCTTTTCCATAGTTAAATGTGGCAATATCGAATGTTTTCGACTGCATTCCTTTCAAGGCTTCAGATAAACTTGCCAAAGTATAGGTATGTGGAAATATTTTTAAGAGAAAAATCCTCTGGAAAATCAGACATTTTAATGATTTATTTATAAGAATAACTTTTTTGTCAGTGTCTAATGATCTAATAGAATGAATATTTCTCATAGATTTGATTTGACGGGACTATTTAATATCACGAAGTTGATAGACATGCGTGATGCGTTCTAAAAATACGCCAAACAACAACAACCTCATTTATTTTCTTCGCGAGACATTTTTTTTTTGAATCCGAGGAAAATTTATTGTTACGTATATTGTCTCCGAAGTTTCAAAAATGTTTATAAACAGGTCGACTGAATCGTTTTTATCTGCCCATTTGTTATTCTAAAATAATACGTTATTCTCAAATTATATTTATAGAAAAAATCATTTCACAGTTGCTTCATAGAACAACT